>SNQN01002334.1:0-27381 GCA_008642245.1 Bassia scoparia | reverse complement strand
AAGAAATAGAAGAAGAAGAGAAAGAGAGAGAAGAGAGAAGAAGAAGAAGAGAAAGAAGAGAGAAGAGACGAAAAGAAGAAGAAGAAGAAGAAGAAAAGAAGAGAAGAGAGAAAGAAAAGAAGGAATGAAGAAGAAGAAGAGAGAAGACGAAAGGAATGTGGGCAGAAAATATATGTGACTAGAACAGATTCATGTGAGATGTGGAGATGGAGTAAGAACAGCTTCTTCTTCTTCTTCTTCTTCTTCTTCTTCTTCACCATTACAACCTCTCAGAGTTTCTTCTAGGACTATTACCATTCCTAACAAACACATTGATTTTGTTCTTCCTTCAAATATACTGAAACATGTTACTCATTCTGACTTTTCTGCTTCTTTTAATGTCTATTCAGAATCTACTCTTTCTTACCTTGATTCTTCCTATCTACATATCTTATCCAATGTTCTATCTTCACTTAAACCTTACTGTTATACTCAAGCTCAAAATTATCTTGAATGGAGAGAGGCTATGCAGAAGGAAATAGATGCCCTAGAGCACAATAATACTTGGGATTTGGTTCCTCTGCCTTCTGATGTGATTCCAATTGGGTCTAAATGGGTCTACAAGACTAAATTCAGTCCTAATGGCACCATTGAAAGGTGCAAGGCTCGTTTAGTTTCCAGGGGTGAAAAATAAGTTGAAGGGAAAGATTTCAAGCACACATTCAGTCCAGTTGCAAAATTCACTATTGTTCGGGTTCTGATTGCTCTTGCAGCAGCTAAAGGTTGGGATATCAACAACTGGATATCAATAATGCTTTTTTGTATTGGTTTTATAGAAGAAGCTAGATGTGTATATGAGACCACCTCTTGGTTATGAAAAGTCTAAGGGTTTTGTTTACAAACGGAAGAAATCTCAATATGGTCTGAGACAAGCATTTAGGCAATCAAATATTGAGCTGAGTAAATTTCTTTCGGATTCTGGTTTTAAGCAATTAACTCAACATTATTCTTTATTTGTTAGGCAGCAGGGTGCAATTTTGTTGCTTTAGATGCTTCTGTGGATGATTTACTTCTTATTGGCAATGATTCTGCACTCATAGCTGAAGTCAGGGCTAGTTTACATTCTACCTTTACCATCAAAGATTTAGGGTCTTTGTCTTATTTTTTTGGGGATTAAAGTCACTAGAAATTATGCTGGTATTATGCTTAATCAAAGAAAGTATATACTAGACATGTTGCAAGATGCACATATGCAGACTTGAAACAAAACAACTTTTCCGTTTACCAAAAGGTTTGAAGCTCAACTACACTGATGGTAAGCCTTTATCTGAACCAGAGTGTTTCAGGAAAATAGTTGGTAAGCTATTGTATCTCAACCTTACAAGACTAGATCTATCATATGTTGCACAACAGTTAAGCTAATTTTGAGTGCTCCTAAGACACCACACTTCTCTACTGCAGTCCATGTTCTCATATATCTCAAGGGAACACTAAATTTGGTATTGTTTTATCCAGCAACAAATTAAACTCTTTTGAAGTAAAGGCTTAGCTTATAGTGATGCAGATTGGAGGTCATGTGATTTTTTAAGGAGATCTCTTACTGGATATTGTGTTTTCCTTGGTGATTCCTTAATATCTTGGAAAACCAAGAAACAAAAGGTGGTTTCTAAGAGCTCCACTAAAGCAGAATATAGGAGTATGAGTCAAACTGCAAGTGAGTTAACATGGATTGCAGGATTGCTTTCTGATCTTGGTGTAGATGTACTTGAGCCAATATCTTTGTTTTGTGAAAATGTAGCAGCACAACACATTGCAGAGAATCCTGATTATCATTAAAAAAAACTAAACACTGTACCAAGAAGAACACCAAGCTTGATGTTCATTATGTCAGAGAGAATGTTCAGTCTGGTTTCCTTAAGACTATTCATGTAAAGTCTTCATAATGGCTTGTATCTCTACTAAAGTCTTGTGACAGCATTAGCACAAGTCTTAACTCCAAGCTTGACTTGTGCTCAGCCTCCTGTTCAAGATGGCCATTTTTGCTTGCTCAAATAGCGGACCCATTAAGTCAGATAAGCTGCTGCACCCACATATTGAGGAAAAAAATCAAAGTAAAAATTAAAAGATAAAATAAATAAATAAAAATTACGACCGCTTCAGTCGCTACATTGACAAAGCGTTCGTAAATTTTTTTTAATCGTCGCAAAATGGTCTAGCGGCGCTCAAATATGACAGTTAGTCGCTCACAGCTTTTAGAATCCCTCATCCATGCTTAAGCTATCTTTCTAGTATCTAGTTTTCCTACTGTACACTTGAGACATTGACTACTTGTTGATGATGATGACTAATTGTAATAGGGATGGAGTTGGTTTATGCGAGTAATACGAAGTAATATAAAATAATAAGCAGCCAAGTTAACTAAAATACTAAAAAAAATTATAGTCATTAACAATTAATTTAACTATGAGAATTTATTTCATGATGTCAAACAAACAATTTTCACACTTCCCACGAATCTAGCATAAGAATGACTTTTTCCATGAATATTCAGGGCCTGAGTAAATTCTTTCATTATAGCTATTGCTAGTTTTGAGTACATCCATGAATTCAACGAATAGGCTCTAGTGATCTACTCATGATCACTATAAAACATTGATACGACAAGTTTACTAACCCCACACTTTATAAGCGGCTAAGCCAAAGCTCGTAAACAGAGGTCGGATTTTATAATTGAGAGTGCGAATTGTCAGTTTCTCTTATAAAGCCCATGCACATTAATTAGTCTAAAACCACTACATACAAAAACTATTATGTGCTACTAAAACTATAAGAAGATAACTTGTAATTTGTACTTAATTAGTCAACTCTAAAAAGACCCAAGTAATTATCTGATTATACTGAACGACAATTGAACGTATTAGGCACCCAACAGTTTGAAATTCCTGGATTCGCCATTGGCGTTCAAATGCCCTAAGTCAAGCTTGAGGGGTCGTTAAGCGACACAACTTGTGATATTTCTAATGTTTTATAGTTTGGCTCTGCTCTAATACTACCTATTTTGTTCTGTTTAGCTATTGAGTCTCCGTAATATTACTTTTGTGACGGAAGCGCCGAAATCGAACAAACTACAAAAAAAAAAACAAAATAAGATAACACAAATATCACACCAAAGATTTAACGAGTTCAATTCCTATCCAATCGATAGCTAACGTCCTCCTGCCGGACGAATATTTACTATGGAATTCAAATGAATACAATTAAGACTTGCATTCTCCCAAAATTCACTCTCTAATACTCTCAATGTGTTTTCCTCACAAAATGGCTTGAATAACAAAAGTAATAATCAATAATTAACCCGCCTAACCAACGCAATTTATAGGGAGTAACAAAAGATATCGGAGTATAAAATAATATAGCGAGGATTGCCTAAATAAGAACCCAAAAGATTAAAAAAAAACAATATTATTAAATATATTTATATTATTAATATATATATATATATAATATATATAAATATATATAATATATATATATATATACCTAGCGTTGCACCAAGCGCCGGATGCCCGCGCCCCCGGACGGTATACAAAATGCAAGTTGTTTGAAATAAGTTATTGCATGAAAATTGTTTTAATTGCTCAAAATAATTAAACTATTACACCAAATCAACCCTTACATATTTCATTAATACTTAATTCAAACTATTATACAAATGCATCCAAATTATTTCTGTACAGTACAAACTACAATAAACATAGGTTTGATAACAATACGAGTACAATATATGGTGTTGAGCACGTATTCATTATTCATTACTATATATGGTGGTCTCCAATATACGGAGTACTTCGCTTCTTTTCCCCACATTTTTGCTAGTTCAATTGCGCGCGGTGCCCCGAACGATTTGTTAAACGAAAGTTACTTGAAAAGAGTTATTGCGTGCAAGTTGCCGTAATATAATTAAACTTGACACATTTATAAACCCTTTAAAAAATACCCTTGCATATTGCCACAAAAAAAATCATTAATTATTAATGTAACTATTGCATAGTTACATCCAAACTTTTTATGTACAAACTACAATCAACATACGGTATCTTAGATAGCAAATTATGGCCGAAAATCCAAATTATAATATTCACTCTACTTTAAGCCAAGTTTTTTCACTTGTAACTTGTAAGATTGCACTTGTAATTTAAAAAGATAGCTTGCAACAAGTGAGACACAACAAAGATCTTACACAAACCAAAAATAAATACGTAGTATTATATAGTTCAAACACTTTATTTTATACTCTAGTTCGATCAAAGATAGTAGTGGTAATCAGTCACAATAGCCCAAAAACTGTGTAAATACCAATAAAGAGTACCATATTATCACGTCAACATCATTCCATCTAATCAATGAGCATGACAGTGGTTATTAAAGCAACCAAATACCATATAAATAGGCACCATGCAAACACATAGAGTGCAATGTATTTAAGTTGTCTAACCACCTTTTTGGGCTCAGCCTCCCTGAATACAACAAATCACAATCCAGAATCGATCATGATACAAGCTAATCCATCTTAGGAGAAATTGCCTCAAAATATTTGAACTCTAGGAAGGTCATGTGCAGATAGCTTATTAAGCATCTTGGAATAAATGCGATTTTTTTGTAATGTCTAGCACCATTCCAAAAATATATAGAAATAGCATTCCCATATGGTAAATACAATAGCAGAGAGGAAACAAAAGGTTAAAACCCCATAACATTGTCAGAGATTGAATATTTGGATGAACCAAGTAGTTATCACTTATCACTAATCAAAACATTACTGCCAACTGCCTACACAATTTCATAACAAGGATTATATCGATCTAGACGGTTATAATCTTGAAAAACCTTGAATCTTCCATATTAAAAAGTGAACTATATGGGAAGCAGCTCCTCAAAGTTGGAGCACACTGAGCYCAATGCTTATCAAATAGAGTAGATGCAAAAGAAAAGAAGAAGTGAATTAGCATCACAGTAATTGATGGATGTTTATCATTAGTTAAGTTCGTTAGTAATATTGTTTTAAAACTCAGCTTGTTTGTTCAAACGATAAAAACAAAGGCACTAAAATGAGGAGGGAGCCCTAGCCTGATCTCATTGATAATTTCGAACTTGCCCTTTCTTAAATGAAGATCAAGTTACATAATTGACGATATGAAATGAGTTGTGACTGTGTAAAATGGTATAAGATGGTACTCCTTTTAGTATTTTAGGACAATGTTGGGCTGAGTAGTTTGATAGCCCTAGCCTAACCACGATCAACTCTTATGAAATTAGATGACAGATTAACACAACAAATGACATAACAACCACAAAATAAATGTAAAAAAAATAAAGAAAGATCGAAAGAAACAAAATTCATTTCCTAAAAACAGATCCACCATAAATTACAGCTCATATGCCAAACAGAACAAAGAAAGCAAAAAAAAAAAAAAAAAAAAAAGAAAGAAACACTTTTCATTTTCAATTAAGGCATTTTGTCGAACACCTAATATACAAAGAGGAAAGGGTGACAGCAGGAAGTCGCTGGGGGAAGGGTGGCAGCAAGGGAGTGTTATCAGGTAAGGATGTTCAGAGAGAAGGACTGAAGGAGTTGTGTTTTAGGGGCTGATGATCMTTCAAAGCCAGCCAAAATTAAACTTCCATAAAAATAGATTTTTGATTTTTTAAAGGCTAATACAACATAAAACTCCTCTGATTTTTGATTATTTGTAAAAGCAAAAAGTTCAAGAAAGACCAATTAAAATAGAAAAAAACAAGTACAACCTTCAATATGCATTATACCATTTAACACCAATCAATCTCCAAAAAAAACAAAAAAACAAAAGGCTCCAAAGATTAGCCAGAAATCCTTATACACGAATAAAATCCAGAATGAGCTAAATCAACCAACCCCAAGATCACACCATGCATGTAACTCATGTAACCAAAAAAGTAGAAGTTCAAAACACTAATAGAGGTAATACCTTAGGAGAGAATTACATGARATTACCAGGCCTACTGAACTTGTTTCCTTTGCTTTAATCAATATTAAAACATCAATCGAAACTCTAAAACTTTAAAAGCAAATAATATAAAACGAAAAACCAATCATAACAGCCAAAACCAATTAATCCAACCAACAAAAACCATACTGCATAAAAACCTAATCTTAATCGATGATGAATCTCAAAAATTAATCACACAAAGATCATAGATCTCGAGTTTGTTCGAAATACCTTTTATGCCTTTGATATAATGGAGAGTTCTTCGCTTGCTCCTCTGCAAAATCAACACGCCAAAAATGAAATGTCTCAATCGAATATCAAGTAACTTGAGAATTTAGGTTTCAACAAAGCTAAAATTAAACTTTTTGGAAACCCCGATCTGTAAAGCCCATGTTCAACCATTGAAAATTGTAGGAGGAATAAAAATGTCATCATCATCAATTCATCATTAACCCCAATTTCTCAGTACAAATTTTGCCTTGTTCGAAAAAATTGCAGGAGAAAGAGAATAAAATGAAACCAAATTTCAACACCATCCCAAAATCATCGGCAAACATGTAAAAATCTACTGAGATTGGAACCCATTTCAAGAAAACAACCAAAAACAACATATTCAAAAGCCAACCAAAAAAATTGAGCACTAAAATGAAAACAAAATAAGAAGAAACCTTTGAAATAGCCTAAAATGGAAAACTAAAGTATTTATTAGAGTAAGATTGAAAGAGCTAACCTGAAAGAGCAGTAAGATCGAAAGAATGAAATGAGAATGCGAGCTGAGAAGCTGTGATGAGGAGATATCTTCGAGCAACTAATTCAAACAAATTAGCAAAAATTAACATAGTGAATTTTTAAAAAACAGAAAAATAAAATTAAGTAAAACATAAAATTAGATCTTAATCGATGATGAATCCGCCTCAATCGGCATTTTCACTTCCTTTTCCTCCCCAAAATGTTTAATTTTCCGATGAAGGGTAGCAATTCACCACCGACCAAAAAAAAGGAAACAAGAAATAAATCGAAAATCTAAGTAGAATCGGAGAGATGAAGAAAAAATGGATTTTTCTGAAAGATGAAGGAGCATGTTTTTCTGAAAAAATGAAAGTAGCATGTTTTTCTGAAAATGAAGGGTAGCATGTTAATGGGAGGATGAGAGAGAAACGGGTGAACGAAAGTGAGATGAAAATTTGGTTAGGAGAGAGGATGTGCTTTTAGGGTTTGGTAGGAATAAATCCAAATCAACGTTGAGATGTAAAGACATCAACGGTTCAGATGCTGCAATCCTAGGCTGAGCTGCAATGTGCAATAGTGCTATTACATGTTGATTTGCTGACTTGCTGAGGTAATATGCATATTCATTTTGTCACACTATTCATTTGATGAATAGTTTTTTCTTATAAACTTATATAATGTATGCACTATTCATTTTGTCACACTATTCATTTGATGAATAGTTTTTTCTTATAAACTTATATAATGTAAAGATATAATATTATAATATATAATATATATATATATATATATATATATAATATTATATATATATAAGGATCATGTGAAACACAAACCTTAGTGAAAACTAAAACTTTAATCTTGACCGCAGATTTGAGATGGACGGTCACGATTTAACTATGTATATACTTGTATTTGAATCGGAGGTATCATGAAGGTTTAAAGGTACACGTGTACTGTTCATCAACAGTAGCTGAAAGTCTTGTACCCCTTTACTGATTGTATGACCCATTAAAATGTAAAATGTATCCATTTATTTGTTTTCACGTTTCATATAACATTGTATTTTCACTGATCCTGATAATATATATATAATATATATATATATATATATATATGAAATATATCCAAACATATCACGTAGAGAAGCATATCTATCATCCAGACACAACTTCGAAGCCGCAACCAATCAGCCAAAACGCTCCAAAACAGAGAGACCCGACCGGGTCAGACCCTCATACACGCCGGCAGGTCCACCCGCCCGTTCTGGCCTCCTCCGCTTCGCTTGCTCCCTTTCTTGCACTCGTCACTTGCCCTACCCGGGTATGTGGTGACCCGCCCGGGCAGCCCCAAATCGCCCGATTTGGCTTCACTCGCCCGGGTGCGTGCTCTCCAAAACGATCCGCGATAATATATAGCCTTCCCGAGACCCGGCCGGGTAAATAATGCCCCGATCGATATTGCGTCCTCACCGAAATACTCCATATAAACCATCGTATACCTTAATACAACAGGCACACAACCAAATTTCTCCACAATTCTCCACCTTGACTTGTATTTATCAATACGCGCCAAGACCAAACAAACAAACGTGAACTTGGTAATACAAGTCACACCCAATCACCACGAATCTCCACCTTGACTTGATTCACCAATACATGCCAAGACCCAACAAACACCGACAAACCAACCAACAGATGCCAACAAAAAAATCCCGTGGCAAGGATTGCCTCCACCTTGAGGCACAACCCGTAAGGGTATCAAATTACGAACAAAAGCGTTCAACAAGTCCAAGCAACAAAAAGAACTTGTAACCAAAGCCAAAGTAAAACGAACACCAATGTGTTTAGTCCTATCAAACTAAAACTGATCAATTGCAAGACAAATCGCAATCACACTATCTCCAAAGACCGAACCACAATCAACATGAACGCCCAAACCACTAGCAAGACTCCGCAACCATATACAACCAAGAATTTACTAACCTATCACAAGCCTTTTAGTATCAAAATCACTTGCAAAATCAAAACCAAAATAAACCAAACACCAAGCACAAATTCTCTTCCCATAAATAAACTAACAACTGTCGTTCCAACAAAATAGCGAACAAATCGCCTCACACACCGTCGATGCTCCTTTAGCCGCAGACAAAACCTCACCAATACAATCACAGCATGTACAATAGCAAAATCTAGTGCAAACCAAAGCAAACATTGCACTAGCAAACCAAACACAAGACACGAACTCATTCCAAACATTCGACATCTTCTGAGCTCAATAAACATGTCAACAACACAACAAAATACATAAATATGTAAGAAATCTCCACCTTACTATGAAAATGCAGCAAGTATTAGACTTCTCGTTGCTCCATGCTCCACCTTCAAAGTTGTCAAATCAATCGTACCACTTCAAAACTCTCTTGCAACTAGTCGCCTTGCGACCTCGTGGCACTTTCTCAAGTTCACCTGTCTTATTCTCGCGAAGAGACTCCAACTCCTCACCCATAGCATCCARCRAACGATCTGACTGATCTTTCAAAACCGTTTCCCTGTTAGAGGCTAAACCAAATGTCTCAATATCATCAGCAACATGCAACACATAAGCAACTGACTCCTCTATACAACAGCTTTGACCATCACCTGCACCTGTGGACGCTACACTTGCAGAATCAGTCRGAACAGTACCATGCACATAATACAAAGTACCCMATCTAGTACCCTTAAGTACTATCTTTGAACCCCTCAAAATACACATTTCCCCACCTRAACCYGAGAAAGTGAAACCCTCCTTGTCAAGAGTACCAAGAGATATCAAATTCTTCTTCAATTGAGGAACATGCCTAACATTCACCAAAACACGCACTCTTCTTTCCGCGGTCCTAAGTCTGATGGAACCTTTACCCACAACCTTACAAGCAGCATTATTACCCAGGATAACATCACCACCATTAAAGGACTCATAAGTAGTAAACCATTCACGATTAGGTAACATATGAAAAGTACATCTAGAATCCAACACCCAACAATCCATAGACTGACTCGCACCACTAACAGTTAAGGCCAAATCCTCCTCTAAATCATATTCTGAATTCTGTTGTGCAATGTTAGCATTGGAACTATTCTTGGGATTTTTAGGACATTTATTTTTTCAGTGACCGGGTTCTTTACAATAGTGGCATATATTCTTAGTTTTATTACCCCTACTCTTCGAATTTTTATACTTCTCAGAGTTAAACCTATTTTCAATGGCCGAATTACTAACAGTTAATCCAACCCCTGAATTTATACCACTTTCATTCGTTGCCGCCTTATGGCGATCTCTCTAGAATAAAGTGCAGATTTAACTTCTTCTAGAGTCACAGTTTCTTTACCCACCACAAACGACTCAACAAAATTCTCATAAGACACAGGCAAGGAAACCAACAAAATGAAAGTAGCATCCTCATCTTCGATCTTAACATCTAAATTACGCAAATCGAGTAAAATAGTATTAAGTTTGTCTACATGATCCCTTAAAGGCGTACCTGACTGCATTCGCAGAGAAAACAATCGTTGTTTCAACAGCAACTTGTTAGTGAGAGACTTCATCATGTAAAGACTCTCCAATTTTGACCACAAACCCAAAGTCGAATCCTCATCGGACACTTTTGTGATCACATCATCTGCCAAACTCAACAATATGGTGGAGTGAGCCCTCTCCTCCATCGCCTCTAATTCCGCTGCGCTCAAGCCAGTTGAACCCTTCGATTTTTCAACCAAAGGTTTCCAAATACCTGTTGCTTCAACAAGGCTCGCATCTTAATCTACCATAGCCCAATAGAATTCCTACCCGTAAATTTCTCAATCTTCATGGTTGTAGTGTTTATCTTTCCGGATCGTAAATCCCGCTCCGATACCAAGTTTGTTGTGACGGAAGCGCCGAAATCGAACAAACTACAAAAAACAAACAAATAAGATAACACAAATAACACACAAAGATTTAACGAGGTTCACTATCAATGCGATAGCTCTGTCCTCCTGACCGGTACAAATATGTGTACTATGGAGATTCAAATGAAATACAATTTAGAGACTGGTAATTCTCCCAAGAATTCACTCTCTAATACTCTCAATGTGTTTTCCTCACAAAAGTGGCTTGAATAACAAAAGGAATAATCAATAATTAACCCCTAACCACCTATTTATAGGGAGTACAAAAGATATACGGAGTATAAAATAATATACGAGGATTGCCGAACAAGAAACCCAAAAATCGGAAAGCATAAACCCAAAATAAAAACAATATATATATATATATATATATATATATATATATATATATCTGTCTCTTATACACATCTAGATGTGTATAAGAGACAGGACTTAAGCAACGAGCTAGTATATCATTCTGAACAATACAATTCATGCTCATCAAATGTTCTACTATATTTCAAAGGATAAAGTAACAGTTAATATTTACATTAATTCGGAGAATAAATAGGTTAGACCTTATTCGGTCACATTTTCTCTAACATAAGCTGCTGCTTGAGGTCCTCCGTGACCATCGAAAATCCCATAAAAAACAATKGGCTTGGGRCATYTRAACATTGAGCCCAAATGCAAAGSAAGATCATCGATTATTCTTACATGTTCATCCTCCATAAAGCTATGTGGCCCGATATCAGCAAAGCTTCCTGAGCAGAGAGAATTATCTAAAACCGCATCAGCGGTCTTTTTATCCTGAAAAAAAGAGAATATTTATCAATATCCAGAAAGAATAAATACATAAATACCCCCATAAAACTACTATTTGCTAAGGTTCAAAATCCTAAAGTGAATTGCAAGTAAAAATCTATAATGTTTCGTTGAATTCCTCATATCAGACATATGATACATATTTTTCTAAGAATTTAAAGCCCTATTTACATTTTTTGCAAGGAGAAACTACTAACACTAAACTAAATTGCAATAGGCATAAATTTTCATTATATTTTGTATGAATTCATTGACATCACATCACCACAGCTTACATAGTTACTAAACTGATAGATCCAGTGTAAAATAATCTATTAAAATTTATATCACTTGCCAATAGGTCAATTTGACAACAAATAAGCACCACCAATCTAATTCGAGCTAGAGCATGTAAGGATTCTATCCAATGGTTTTATTTTGTCTTGCACATTCAAAACTACTACCTTAACTTCTCTTGATTTGGGGTGTTCGCTGGTGGTGGGAGGTTCGTGAGGGTGGGTCGTTCTTGAGGGTGGTGGGCTGTTTGCGAGGGTGTGTGCGGTTGTGGGCTATTCGCGAGGGGGTGTGCGGTTGTGGGCGGTGATGAGGGGTGGGGGATTGGGGGTTTCGATTGGGTGCAGTTTGAGGGTGGGGTTCGATTGGGTGCGGCTATGGGCGGCGGTTGGTGCGATGGTGGTTTTAGGGGAGGGTGGTTGGGTACAAGTGGGCGGTCATGGTGGTTGGTGATGGGTGGATAGGGTGATGGTTATGGTGGTGGGTGGGTTGGGTAGGATGGTTATTAGTTTTTTTTTTTTGCTTTTTTAATTATTTTTTTTTTATTAATCTCACCATATGTTTTGGTTAAAGTTAACCATGGAGGTTATTTTGTGAAAAAAAAACATGATTTTGGGGACTTATTATGGACCAAAAAAAATGGGGGTATACTGGTGAAAACGCGATTTTCAGGGACATATCGTAGAATTTCCCTTTATATCAGTTGCCAATAGGTCAATTTGACAACAAACAAGCACCACCAATCTAATTCAAGCTAGAGCATGTAAGGATTCAATCCAATGGTTTTAATTTGTCTTGCACATTCAAAACTACTACCTTAACTTCTCCTAATTTCACACAACCGTTGCACGTCCATGACAATTGTCACTTGGCATTAATAATTGACAAACTATGTGCACATCAATAATCACAAAAACTACTTAAAACTGCCAGAAATAGGAGTGACGAGTAGAAGGCTCAACATTGTAAACAACAAGTACTTAATAGGGAATTATATTGCTCGCGATCATTTTCAGCCTAAAGTGATATTAGAAACATCAATGCATATTCATGAATGATTGTAATGATTGAAAATATTTATCAATATTGTTAATATGAGAATTTTGAAAGCAAAGACAGGATACATCTTACCTACAGATGCCTACAACATAGGTAAAGTAAACTGGCCATAGATATAGTTAATTACTCTTCATCCTCTTAATGCTGGTTTTCCTGAGTTGCCTAGGACATCCACCTGCACCTCTACCTCCACAAGGATAGCACGAGCCAAGTCTGAACCAGTAAGCAATTTCTGTACATACAAAGATGGAACAAATAAGAAACGGAAGGAAAATCTAGAAGATTAATTGAATAAAAAGTTACCATCTCGAATATAGGCTAAACAAAGAAGATTTTATACTTTCGCCAACTTTGATTAAGTTTTGAGTGAAATCTGAGTCCATAGTTTACAATTTCTACTATATTTCTACAACATTCGAGGAGTAACAGATTCATCTCGATGAATAACAAAAAATAGTTATCTATGCCTTTTTTGTAATTAAATTCACTTTGTTTAAGTGGACATGTATATGTGGGTGAACAAAAAAGGACTAATAAGACATGGAAATTGCCAAAATACCTTGAGATAACTTCATTTTGATTCATCACCGATATGGAAACCATCGCTTTGGCAAACGCAGATAGAAAGAGGAAGATGCATATCATGAAATGTAGCTCTAAAAATACAGCTCAAAATTCATAAAATGAATTAAGCTGATTGATTCTACAAAAGGTTGCAACATCAATTATATTCATACATACCTGTGTAATATGCATTAGTAGCTCTCCCATTACATAACTCATAGCGACAAGCTCCACCTCTGAAATTTTGAATCAGCAACAATATACTTCAAGGCATTCTTGTTCAAACTCAAGTAGCATCTAAATCATACAAGTAGATCAATTGTATTAATACCCTCATTGAACCCAAGCACCATGAACATCAACCGATAAACTAAATAATGAGGCAGAAAATACATTAGAGTGCATTCTGTGCAATGGTACCATAGTAAATAATGATTTGTAAAAAGAACAGAAATTTACTCAATAAAAGTCTTGACACGGTCTCCAAGGATGGCAAAAACATCAGTAGGGATAGGTATTGGTCTATGATAATGAACCTGAAGAAGCTTAGATTCTTTATGTAGAAGCCAAATAAAAATGACAAGAATTTTTTATCTTCAAAACAAAATAGAGGGATAGAAGTCCTGTAGCTCATTTTACAAGGACTGCATATTTGATTATGGCAATAATTTGAAGTGACATATCCTACTTGCTAATAAACTTGAACGCATCGAGAAATTTTAATCGTCCCACATTGACGTATAAATTATCTGATCTACTTGATAATTTTGTACTCTGAAGTCCCTAATATTTCCCAAAGTTAGCCACCACACAACCCAAAATTTGTCTCTACTTTTTCTTAAACCTTAAAATGCAACGAGCTAATATACATTTTAAGTAAATCCCAAGAGGAGAAGCATTCTCCAACCGCTTTGTCCCCAAATACATTTACTCAATAATGCGACATCATTTCTGACAAAACAGCCAAAACAATGTGCTAATACTTGAGCCTTGGATACTTATCACTGATTATCCAAGGCATGCCTCCTGACAAGAAGAGACACTCAGAGATCCAACATTCCACAATGTTTAATTTTGGATGCTTTTCGTTTGCTAAATGTTAGGGGTGGTAGTAAAAGAAACCAATGGGGAACTACTAATTCGGAGTCTTCCCATTTTGAAAACCCCAACCATTGAAACAGCACCCTTAGTAGCCATGACCACAATCATATCACAATAGTCCTTAGTTGGTCAGCTATTGAACACTGCTAAAATCTAAGCCACMTGAATGGTAATGAAATAGTAATGTGTGAAAGAACCATAAATGACATTTACTCACCAAATCACTAAAAAAAGTCAAAATGATAAAAACTTGGCATAATAGCATGCGTGCATGACACCAGGCCTTTCCAAATCCAGTATCCCTAACCATGTCATCATATACAAATAAATATCGGGAATAATATAGATGAACTTCCAGCTTCCAAAGATATGTTATGAGTATCAAGGATACCAAAATCAAATGCAGAGTACACTATGATCATATAACTTGCATTAATTCAAATAAAAACAAGTATACCTTCTTAGCGAGATAGAAAGCACGGACGGGAGAGTTCAAAATCGCATAGAAAAATACAGTGAAGTTAAGTGCCAATCCAAGTCTAATTGGATGAGTTAGAACAAGCTTAGAATTTGCAATATCCTGAAATCATAATTAAGATGGAAATGCAATCAGATTTACATTTCACCAAAACACAAAACCGGTACAGATAAATAATTAAAGTGTCAAGTCATCAACACAACTTTAATTCCATTAAATCTAGACTTTTCATCCTTGCATTTCATATTTTCACTTCCCAAATATCGTAGCACAGGTTCGAAAAAAAAGCAAGAGATTACAGTTCTATTTAAAGAATTCTAAGATGCAAATCATCAAATTAATCTTAAACAAGAAAGCAACATAACAACAAAACCACATTAGCAATCCCCGGTATCCTCCCAAAATAGCAAAGGTATTGGAATACGTTGCAATACACATGCACACACACACACCAACAACGACGACAACGACAACGACCACCTTTTTTCCCATGTCCATACACTTTACTGTATGATTACAATTTCACAAATCCCGCAAGCAAGAAGCAACACACAGATACAATACTTCTAACAATGCAGCAAAACGATAAGCAGCTTTTGATGTCCAATAAGATAAATGTTAAACATAGGCACATAGCCCTTACGCCCCGTTTGGTTATTGGGACTAAATGGTTGGAATGGGATTTTAAAGCAATTTAAATAGGGAAAAACTCTTAAAATCACTATGGGAAAATTGAAGTTGCTTCACAACTTTATCTCCATGAGAAACAATCTCGACTCTCTTATGTTCTCTCCTCCTATTCTTGGCCTGTATCTCCTCCAACTGTTTTTTTAGCTAGTAACTTCAGATAAAACCTTGTTTCTATACTTTATTTTCATATTCATATTAAAATTGACCAGCACTAAAACATCACAAAGCATTAAAAAAACAAACATGGCAGAACAAAATAAAGAAGATAATCATATAATACCAAGAAATTAACAAAAAAAAACATATTAATTAAAACATACTTGATTAATTTCTATTCAGCAAAATTGGAACTCAAGCTTTAACAGAATCAAGATAACAATTAAAATAGATGAAACACTAAATCACAAAGCTAAAATAATCACARCCTCATTCAGAGTATCAGACTCTAAACAGTACATAACCCTACAAGTTCAAGCAACCAATCATATAAGCAAACCAATTTTACAATAGAATAACCAAAACTCAAAACCACAAATTAAAGGCAGATATGTGCCTACCCATACTCCCGCAAAATCGAACCCCGATGTCTCTTTCCATCAGGATAAGACTGTAGACATCTGGTTTGGCATGCTTCCTTAGTTTAGCATTCTCATATCGGACTTCGATTCAACTGGGATACAATATCCCAACAAAAACACCTATAATCGAACAAGATTAAACAAACAAAACAGTATCAATTCGAGGAATCAATAATACTAACTACAACTCTAAACCTGAAATTGAACACAAACACAAGTTTAGTTACATCTAAGCAAACTGTAGCCCCAATGCCTTTGCCCGTTTGCTTAGTCCTCCTTAAATTGTTTCTGTGATTTAATTGAACACAAACACGAGTTTAGATGGATTAAGTGATAACGATTGGACTTTATTAATTTGTTTCCGTGATTTAATTTGGATAGTTAGTCAACCTTAAATTTTAAAATTATTCAATCATATTATCCTTATCTTCAATAGCATTCTTCCTCAATTGAGATAAATTCGTTACACCCTTTTGAATAACGCAATAGTATAATGTAATAGCCACCACAATTGCATATTTACAATCCTACTAATACAAAAAATATCCTTTTTCAAGTATCATATTTTTAAAAAATTCTGAGTTGGAGTGGTATAATATCAACCAAAAACTAAAACGCAAAACTCAATTTTACACAACTGTAAATACAAGAACTGGGTTTTTTAATCTAACATGTCCAATATTTTGCCCCCCAAAAAACTGACTAAACTGCAATCGAATCACATTAAGAATCACCAAAATGATAAAGGGAAACAAAAATACTTGTAATAAGAATCACAGTATAGAAGTATAGCTGAATTAAATTTGTTGAAATAATAAAAAATAATAAGAATCGCAGTATAGAGCTTAAAAATAAATTAATATTCAAATTGAAGATCTTAAATCCTCATTCACTGAAAAAACCTCAGATCTAGCTAAACGAGCAAACTAAAACAAAAAAATTAAACAATTACCAAATGCATAAGCAGTAGTTGGACTATACACGCTCCGAACCATCTTATCACCATCCGGATACCACGAAGAAACTCATCTCCTCTTTGATATTCTCTGTCACTGAAGAACACGTCCAACCTAAAAAAACAAATTGATAATCTAATTAAAGATCTTAAATTCGCATACACTAAAAAAACCTCAGATCTAGCAAAACGAGCAAACCTCATTGGTCGAAATCGAACAGTGATAAAAATACTATCAGCACACATCTAGAGAATCAACGGCTCAGGACACAGCCACTCATTGGACGGCGAGTAATGCACGGGGGATTGACCTCCATATCAGTTAGCTCATCGTCTCAAATAATTAATATCCATGAAGCACAAAATCAAAAAACGGATTATGAAAGAGAGAAAAAGAGAAAAGGGTAGCAGATATAGGAGCGCGGAGCTTCCTGGAGCAGCAAGACGGGTGATGAGTTGCTTCATGTGTGAAGGAGAGTTTGGTGTGGCGATGTGCGGTGGATGAGAGCTATGCTGGTGGGCTTGGGGATGGTAGGTTTGGATGTGGGCTTGGGGTGTGGGATTTTGAGGGTTGCAAATTAAAAATATTGGGCTTTTGAATTGGGCTGCTGATGTGGCTTCGTGTGGGTCTATTGCAACTGTTCATACTGTTTAACTATACAGTGAACGGTTGTTGCCTTATATATATATATATATATATATATATATATATATATATATATATATATATATATATATATATATGTGTGTGTGTGTGTGTGTGTATATCACGTACAGAAGCATATCTATCATCGAACGACAACTTCGAAGCCGCAACTAGGGCTGTCAATTTGGTTATCAAGGTTATTGAACTAAAATAACTAAATATTTAACTGAACTATCGAAATGAACTGTAACTAAATTTAAACTGAACTGTATCAAACTGAAACTGAATTGAACTGATAATATAAAAATGAAACTGAACTGTAACTGAACTGAGCAAACTGAAACTGAATTAACCGTTTGAAAACTGAAATTAATTGTTACATAAAACTAAAACTGAAATTAACTGAACTGAATTAACTAAAACTAAGACTAACTGAACTGAGATTAACTGAACTGAACGTAACTGAACTGTAAGCAACTGAAACAGTAATCAGCTGAACCAAAATAAAACCGAATCCGAACCTAACCGAAATCAATCAATTGAACTGGAAAAACTGAAGCTAAAATTAAATTGAAACAAAACTAAGTCAACTGAAAATGAAATTAAACTGAAAAAACTAGATAATTAATAAACAAACTATTTGAATCTTAATAAATTAATTTCAACGATTAATTATCTTCTATGTACTGTACAAAATTAATTTGTAAAAGTTATGGATCAATAGACTACTTTGATGACATGACATTTGCTTCCCTCCAATGTTAAAAGCATTTTTCCTCCAACTTTCTAAAGGCATTTGCATAAGTAGGCATGGATTGATGACAGTGGTATTAGTTTTTATCATTGATTATTAGGCATGGATTGGACATGGCATTAGTTTTTGCCATTGATTAGTTAGTCTTTGATCATTGACATGCATTAGTTTTTGCCATTGAATTAGTTAGTCTTGGATCATTGACATGGCATTGTATGTTACCTTATTTTGCGGTAGTAATTATATTAGAAATACTAGATTTTTATGTATTATTGTTTATTGGTGATATTTATTTAGTTTTAAAAGTTCAATGTATTCCATAGTTTAATCTGTTCTATATTTATATTATTGTGTGCTTACTACTTGTAAAAAATTAGAGATATGTATGTATTCATTTATTGATTTGGTTTCATTGAACAATTAACCTGTTATGATCAAAATATATAAATTAAATTAGATATAGTATATTAGTGTTCTCTAAACCTCGTTTAAAATCAAATATATTAACGTAGATAGTTTAAAAGGTTAGTTAGCTTGATTGATAACTAAATAGGTGGTTAATTAAACTAGTTTATATAATGTTATTGGTATTTATATAATTCTATATTGAAATCGAAAGCGTACAAAATTACACCAAAAAAGATTAATCTTTGAAATATTTCATGAGTTTATTTATTGAAATGAAATATTCGATTATTATGAACGACTTTATCAAGTTGAAATAATTAACTCAGGAATAAAAGAAGACTTATTACCAGTTCATTATGGTGCGTATAAAAAATTTACAAGTTGAATCATCATCGTAACAATTATATAATAACTTTTGACATGTGGTATACTCTGCAGACAAGTAAGATATTATGATATTACTATCATTGAATATATGATAAAAAATGAAAATCAATAGGGGTTAGGCAACAAACTGGCAATGTAATCTACACCTAGAGACATTGTTATATTCTTAGACAAGTTAAGAACACAAATGGCACTAATTATAATTGTACAATATTGAGATTCTTATCACTTTTCAACTCTAGTCTTACTACAGAAAATCCCTCAATCGGGAACTCCGTCATAATTCATAAAGGGAACTGTTACAAATGGTATTAAACATCTTTTATTAGCAAAACAATAATTAAGTTAGCATGATTTCTATAGAAATTTCATTTTAAGACTAATCGAATAGATACTCATTGCTTTTTCCCAATCATCATTTATAAAAGTAACATTAAGTATCAACCCGATAAATTCAACTATAACCTACCACATCAAACATCTAATATTCTCTTTCAACTAAATGTTATGAAACATCTATCATTATTAGCTGTTGTCAATCATTATTCTCCTTAAGAGATGTATTGTCGTAAAGCTCATAATAATTAACTTCGTATTCATATGGAGTGTACTTTGATTATTACGAGTGATTAATTAGTTGACTTTGATATCTTATACTCATAACGTCAATGACATTTATCTTTGTTCTCATGTCGACCTTTTAACTATCAGAACTGGATGGATCCCAATTCAAATGAATGGAATTCGTTCCATTATCCAACCTAAATCGAACTGAAATGGAATCACGTATTCAACAAAATTATTGATCTAAACTGACACCAAGTTACCAACCAAAACCGAACGACTGAATCACGCCTCAACAAATTGAGTCGAACCGATACCAACAAACTAAACTAACTAAAATAGATTTGCTATCAACGAATTGAACTGAATTGTATGCAACCAAAACTGAACTGAACCTGAACTAGACCTTTTATTTTAACTGCATTGAACGAACTTATACTCAAGCTGAACTGTTTCAATCCGCCCAAACTGAACTGAACCGAAACCGAACGTTGGTCAAACTTGAATTTGACTGAACTGAACAACCGAACAAACTGAACTGAACTGTACTGTATCAAACTGAATTGAACGGAACTGAATTGAACTGAACTGAATGAATGACTGTTTGGTTTCAACCATAACTACTGTTGAACCGAATTGAAGGCCGTAGCCGCAACCAACCGAAGCCAAAACGCTCCAAAACAGAGGAAACTCGACCGGTATTGGGCAGACCGCCGCGTCAACCCCTCATACCGCGACCGGGCCAGAGTCCGCCCGCCAGTTCTGGCTGCTTTCGCTCCCTTGCTGCACTCGTCACTTGCCCCCACTCCGGTATGTGGCACCTGCGGGCCAGCCCCAAACCGCGGAGTTTGCTTCCACCCGCCTGTGGTGCGTGGCTCCCAAAAACGATCCGCGACCAATAGCTTTCCCAGACCCGACCAGATCTTAATATGCCGCGACCGAGGTATGCGTCGCGTTCACCGAAAATACTCCGTATAACCTCGTATATCTGATAATACAAGGACACAAACCAAAATTTCTCCACAATACTATGTACTTTCATGGAAATCAATGAGAATTACTTTTCTATCTCTACATTTCTTAATTACTTTCCAAGATTTCTCTCCATTTCACAGGAACTATGTTTACTTCCGTCGTTCGGCTCCATTTTTCCAAATGAAGGACTTGTAATGTGTATCAGTGTATGTAATCGAATGGACTATTTACAAGATTCAAAGAAACAAGGTATAATGTTTTCGTATTCATTTGTTTCAAATGTAAACAAATAGTCTTTTTCAATTTGCTGCTATTACTTGAAACAATGTTGACACTTTATGCCTATTATATAGGGAAGGAGGAGGGGTCGCGGTGGTGTTTACCCCTGAAATACCTTCTACCCCCTTCCCTTTTGAACACGAAAACATGGCATCACCATAAAAAACAGTAATAGTGAATTAGGATCTCGAGATTCAAAACACTTGCCAAGGAACAGAATCAAAGTATCAATTATATGCAATAATCTCAAAATTTATTACACTAATAAAAATTGCATCTTGCCGAACGAATTTGTTCATTATACCATTAAATAATTAATGTCTATTCCTACTACACAATCTCAAATTGCTCATTATTGAAAAATCTATATATCATACTTTAAGGACTATATCTCTATTATTATAAGCCAGGGGATCAATTGGTGTCCCCCTAGACAATAACTAATTACGCTTTAGTAACATAAACTAATCTGTTTAAACTCCATATTTCACTTCCTACTTATAAAATTTTCAAAAGTAAATGAAGTTTAAATATTACCAAATAATTATACTGTAAAAGTTAAAACATTTATGGTTAAAAAATTTACGATGAAAAAACAACAAATTTTAACGATTCAAAGAGCGTCAAATTTAAATTATTAGATTCTTTTTGCAAGTTTTAAGCACACGTAACATGCACTAAAAACTACGAATGGAAATGGTTAAGAGCTTTAAACTTTATTCTTATTATAAATAGCCAAACTGGTTGCATTACAAACCCATGAAGTTGAGTTCCAGGTGGGGTAAGCGGATATCTCATCATATAAGGGAAGGGCTGAGGTGTGCAGCGGTGGCCGGTGTCCCTATTTGAAATTTTCTTACACCGCTTCATAATCCTTCTTTCTCTTTATTTACATTGGGGATTGAATTGAGAGGTAATTTACGCCTTTAATTAATTTACCAAATTAAACAGCAATATTCAAAATTCAAAAGGAAGAAAGTTTTAAACACATTCAATTAAGATCTACCAATAATTCACTTTTTTAGATTATGTAGATTGGAATATATAAAAAATATATGTTATATTTTTTTTTTCATTAGGTGTAACTATTTATTTCTTTATTTCGTATGGTTTTTACTTATTTTAATTAAGTTGTTAATCATCGTATAGATAGATGATTTTTTTATTTTCACTATAAGTGATTTTTATTTTATAAAGTGATATTTTTAAACATCATGATTTACTTAATTATTGGGAAATTTCATAGGTACCCCTGAGTTTTACGTTTTTTTTATATGCCCTCGATCACATGTGTTGACCCCCTTTACCAAAATGTCCCTGAAACTTGCAAACAAAAAAAAAATTGACGTGGCAAAATAAATGAGTTGTAAGGAAACATTACCTTATAAGATACATTCAAATAACTGACCATCAGGTATCCTCGAATGCTTTATAAGCTAATGTCTGGTAAATCTCCTTCTATTTTTCTTTCAACACAAGTCATTGTTTTTTGAATTTTTTGCAAATTTTGGGGATTCAAACGTGCATTATAAACAACATCTGTTATATCTATCGAATTTCCTCCTAAAAAAAGTCACTTTCTTTAGATTTTTTGCAGTTTGGGAGCACTTTTAGAAAGGAGATGAAAATGTGAGGGGTATTTGGGAAAAAAACGCAAAAGTTCAGGGGTATTATGCAATAATTTCCCTAAATTCTTAGTACCGCAATAGTTTTTATTTTCCATGAGTATTATTTATTGTGTTTTTCTCATTTAAACCCTTGAATATACCGGTTTCTCACTTTGTCCCACTGTTTTTTTTTCTTTCGCACCTTCACCCTATTTGGCCTGGGTTGTTATTATGATAACCTTAGCTTAATTGTCGCCATTAACCAAGTATACTTAAAAGTCTTCTATACATTCAATTTTATATTTCTAATTTTAAGATCGAAAGGGGTCACCTACGACACCACATTGTCACTCAAACAAGACAAACAACTCCAATTATCCAACCGAATCAACCCCAAATTATCACACAACGAATAACCAAAGATAACAACAGCCCTATCTGCAGTACCAAAACAGGCTTAAACACTACCAATTGACAATAAAAACAGCGGAATAATCACAACAACACACACAACTTATACGTGGAAAACCCCTTCAATGGAAGGATAAGAAACCACGGGACCTCTTGGGTCCACTCCTAACTTCTCTTATTAATTAAATTGAGGGAAAAAGACCCCAAATTTAGTTCAAAAAAAAACAAGGGGATTTCACAACCCTACAACAATCACCAGAATAATAAGAGATAAACTGGAAACAAAAGACGATGTAGAATTTCACCAAAAACAGCAGCTTTTCAGGACCAGAATTCCGTATCCAAACCAGACCTCACAGGACGATCCACACGTCCAAAATGAAGCCCCATATGTCAGGAAACAAGCTGTCCAAATTTGAGTCAAAAATCGACACTTGGGAACACCTTCATGATCGAGCACTGATCAGAACTGTCGTTGCAAGAAAATCTGAAAGAAAAACCCTCACTTTTTCTTCTCTGTTTTCGTGTAAAATCTGATCTAAGAACCTGGCTACATCAGCCTTTCTAACCTCCAATAAATTCAAAAAATGCTTGCCCAAAGAAGCCACCAAAATAGTCCAAAGATTGAACTTAAGTACAAACAGTAATAGGGGTCTTAAAATTTTGGCCAAAATAAATTAACCCAAATAAAGAATTCATATGGCTACATGGGTTGGACCTATAACATATTACATTCTGAATGTCTTGATTATATTGTGAAAGTTATTTACAATCGTTAGTAGTAAATACAAAGTTAATAGCCTGCGAGTGCATTTTGTTTGTAAAAAATTTCTTATTTGAATTACTTTTGTTCATATTATATGCAAATTGCATTGACAAGAAGTGATATTGGTAGTTTAATTTGTTTGTCCTGAGTGAGTAGTAGTCGAATTAGTCTTTAAGATTGCTACCTGTTTTTGTTTTTGAATTAGCACATTGTGTTAATGACATATTAAAGCTAGGTTGTACCATAATAAAACAATATTAGGGGCACAGGTAGAAAGAAAAAAAAAAACATGAGACAATTAAGAAACGTAAACTCGGAGGGGTAATAAATGAGAAACACCCATTTATTTTATGGGGTATTTAGATAACGGATTATATTTAATGCGATTTTAACCTTTCTAATATTGATAAAAGTTAACAATACACATTTGTACGATTAATACTATTTTATTAAAAAAATAAGCTATTCATATATAATGATATGGTTGAAATTTTTCTTACTTCAAATCAATACTTAAATTCTATAAGCACGCAACACGTGCATAAAGACTGTATCGGCTTAAGGAGGTGCGTGAGTCATAGCCTCATCGTATGCAAAAATCTTCGATTGGGACTCACCATTACTAGCCTGTGCGCAACCCAGGATCGGATCACAGCACTAACCATGGTAGTTAAGCATAAGCAATTAAGCAAATGAAGTACTCCTACCTATTGTATTTAACTGAACGAATTGATATTCTCTCTACTTTTACGTCAAATCGTTGCAGTTACATGTAGCGTACTCCGTTACAATACAGAGAGGCAAAAGTTAAAGCCAGCTTAATATGCATTATGGATTCAATTCTAGACTAAGCCCATTTGCTGCGACAGTTTTAAACACAAGGCCCATTTCCTTTAATGTCTTCTCTACATTTGAGATCCAATTTCTAAAAGCATTTGATAAGCCTGCTTCACTTGTTAAAGTAATTGCGGCTATATCCCATTATAATGTGCTTTTTTGCATCAGTTTTGTTTTGGATTCTTTTCGCAAAATTCTTTCTAGTGTTCTAGACTTCTAGTGAGAAGCTGACAAGAAATTCGATATAACCATTTTTTAGCGAAGTTCCTCCTTCCTGGTTCACCCTTCTTTTGCCACATAACTATTAGTAGTTAGTAGTAGAGCTTTGTTTATACTCTTGCTAACGGTATCTGCACAGTAAGCGTTATATATATGTGCTTTTATACCTCATTCGTAACTTATGCAGAAAAGTTTATTTCAATAATAATTCTCTCAATATTCTATTTAGGTTCTCTCCTGTATATTCAGCATCTCTACTTTGTTTTTCTGCTGAATATGAAGTAGTGATAATGGTGCTCATCAATGGAAGTTTGTCTAGACCGCATCAGGTTTTAAATCAATTTGTCTAATGGTGAATGATTATAGTAGGTATACTTGACTTTAATTGATTAAATTGAAATCGGATGTGTACATACTACAAGAATTGTCTTACTTGGGAAACTCATTTCAAATAAGTCTTTGGGAATCATCAATAATGCTTCCTAAAAATTTGTGAAAGTCCTTTAAAAGATATTTTCTCTGCATAAGGTATTATTAAGGAAAGATGTTGTGTGATACACCTTAGCAAAATGGTTTTGTAGTAGAGAGGACAGCATATATAGACATGTTTTGAGACTGCAGAGGCTTCTCTATTCAATCTAAGCATACCTGCAAATTACTGGGTGATGCCTTGTTGATGTGCTACATACTTATCAACATGATGCCCACTTAGCCATTACAATTTCTTTGCTCCATTATACCAAATTGATAGTTTATACTTTCAAGTATAGGCAAGAATCAAATTTGGACAAATCTCAGATTTATGGTTGTTTGTGTTATGTCATACTTCAAGTACACAAAACCAAAATTTGATCCTAGGGTTAGTTGTGCCTGCTATTTTCCTTGGATATCATGTTAGGTAAGGCGCTTACAAGGTCGTTAATTCTTGAAACTTTCAAAAATTCAGATATCAAGATGTCTGCTTCCATGAAATGCATATTCCTTTCATATTCACTATTTTTTTTTTTTTTCCCTCAAACTAATCCTGATCACATTTATCTATCAGCTTCTACTACTATATCAGTTTTTCCACTTACTCACACACTAATGTTTTTCTTTCCTCTACTCACACATTACATTCTCAACATCCTGATCACATTATTCTATCAGCTTCTACTACATATGTCAGTGTCGTTTTCCACTTTCACACACTTGATGTTTTCTTCCTCCTACTCCACACATAACTTCTCCTACATCGCCTCCTCCTTCTCCTAATACTTCTATTCCCATTTTTCTTATCACATTCCCACGCCTCTTCTTATCACGTTCCCCTGCCTCTGCCATTGATTTACTCACCGGTCTCCCAATCCTCCACTACCACCACTACCAACTAGACAATCTTAAGCAGCCAGGAGCCCACCTGCGATACTGAAAGATTATAAATGCACCTCTCTACTGCTCATGGTGTAACTGAGTCTCTGTGGAAAACATTTCGCGGTTCGCTTTCACCCGGATGACATTCTTGAACCAGTTTCCTATGATCAAGCTTACTTCTGATCCCTATGAGTTCATGCAATGAAGCAAGAGATTAAAGCCCTAGAGGAAACTACAGGGGAAGTTGTTCAGTATTACCTCCTAAGAAGAAACCCATCAGGCGGTAAAATGGGTGTACAAAATAAAACATAACATCAAAGTTCATTGAGAGGTTCAAAAACGCTGGGGCTTAAATGGGCTGTCACTCAGAACATGGCATTGGTTTTTGTTGAAACTTTTTCACCTGTCATCAAAATGCGCCAACCTTAAGGTGCATCTTAGACTGGCTCTATCTCACAGATCAATGCTAGATCTCACCTAGATGTCAATAACAATTCTTATGGTGACCTTAAAATGGAAGTTTATATAAATATGCCACCAGCATTCCTAATCCATCGACTATCCCAAAAGTCTGCAGGCTCAGACATTTGTCTCTTTGTGGTCTCAGCAGGCTCAGACAAATGGTATTCAAAAACAACGCTAAAGTACATTCTCAAGGTTCCATCAATCTCCAATTGATCTTCTGTTCTTTAAGTCAAAAGGGTTCTAACATCTTAAACCCTTGCAACTGTCCTAGGTAGATGATATAGTGCTCACTAGTCAAATTCCACATCCATATCTGCTCTATACAACATTTGAAACACATGGTTTAGTATCAAAATTTTCTGGGCATTCTACATTACTTATTGGAATGGCAGTTCATTATACTCTGATGGATGGTACTGACTCAAAATAAGTTCACCAAAGAACTTTTGAATTCATTAGTTTAGATCATTGCAAAGAGGATCCTATCCTCTTCCGTATCGTATTGAAATACATAATGATCAGGGTGAATGCTTGCAGATCCT
>SNQN01002333.1:38183-65392 GCA_008642245.1 Bassia scoparia | reverse complement strand
AGTTTATTATGTTTGAAAAGGAATTATATCGTTATTTGCGAATAAGGACCTTGATGGTTCAAACTTGTCAAATGAATTTTTATATTTCAGATTTTAATACTTTGGTTTGAACTATTTTCTACCTTTGATTTCCGCTGCAAAATATTATTTTAGCCTAAACGTTTTAACACGTGGCAGTGGCATGCCAATAGTTCTCCGTATTTTCGYCTTAATATTTCACAAGTAAAGTGGAGAATTATTGGGGTGTTACACTACTTTTTCAACGGAGTATTTATTTGTTGTTTACTATGCTGAGATAAAACCTCGGGTCTGGTATGAACGGAAACATTAGGACCCAGATAATATCTGGCATAATCCCATGCTTTGTCTGTATTATAGAATCCTTTGAACTGTGTGTTTCTAACACCCTCWGTATTTCTCACTAGATCAGAATAATGATTATATATACCTGTTTGTTTTCCATGTATTATAACATAGAAACTGAAATATTTGCTTTCTGGTTTTAAAATTAATTTATTAAAGTAATAAACTAAGCTGTTCAATACTGTAACTTTAAGAGCACCTTGGGCATTCCATAGATTGTCCACAATGACTCGCTGTGATTTATCCAATGTGTACCCTTCTAGTTCTCGGAATCTCTTTGAGGGTTCCACACTGTATAATGAATGCAGTCTTAAAGATATATTCTTGAGAAACAAAGGGACAATTCTCAAGCTATACAACTTCTAAGCTCTTACTCAGAAATTGTTATTAATTACTTGTAATACGAAGTATTCATTATCTGTAATTCTTGGAAGCCCACTCATCATATTCAACAATCAAAACAAACAACAGTTCCTTGACAAGCTGAAGTAGCATGCATCCAACTAACTGCATAGACACGTAGTACACATTTTCCAGGGCTCAAAATTTTGTGTCACWGTTGGCAAACTGGACTACACTATTTTAGACACGAGGAGTAGAAACAAAATGCTACGTCAAAGCAAAAAATTTATGCACAATTTAATGATTTACAACAAAGAAAATGTACAAATTCAGATTGTATATACTGATACAGGGGTGAAACTCTGATACATGTCAGATACCGGTTATCTGCTAAGATGATTGCAATAGGGAGTATTATGTCAATATTGCAGTCGGAAGATGAAACTAAATAACAACTCAAGTCTTTATTAGAGTTCAGAGATGCCCAAGACGTTCCTGCATTTGAGAGACGAGTCATCTATTAGAGAAAATGGCAGTCAACAGTAAACAAACCACGTGAAACTTATGTCCATTGCAGACTGGGTCACAAAGCAAAATATCCCCTCCAAAAAAAAGAAAAAAAAGAAAAAAAAAAAAAGAGGAGGTTCAACAGCAGGTGTTAAGCAGTACTTGTTTATGTTACGTAGGAAATTATACTTCCGAAATACTGCAGTTGTCTTTCCCACAAATCTCCACTTCCTATCTCTTTTCTCTTGTCAACACTTAAAACCCATATCCAATGATGCAATAAMAAAAAGCAGAGGAAGTATAACCATGGAATAAATTAAGCCTACATTCCAATCAATAGTGTGTTAACAAAAAAAGTATCTTCACAACGGAGTCTGTAAAAACCACACACACCCAAACCTAAAGAAACTAAGAAATAAGAGAAAGAAAACACCACAAAAATAAGATAGCATGTAGAATAGAAAAAACAGTTCTGAACTGAAAAGTAAAATAATATCAATACAATAATCTTTCAAGATAGATAGCTTACAAACCTGAAGCATCTGCATCAATTTTGGGTGTTGCTCTAAAAGTTGGCAAAGCTTATCACGATCACTTAACAAAGACTGTGATGAATTATTGATCGATTAGAAGATGTTATAAACATTGCAACAAATGAAACAACAATAACTAACACACACCTGAATTGCTTCAGGAGAACTGAAATACTGTTGCAGTGACAGTGAGGAGTCCACCTGCTGCTGGGTAGCAGCATCTGCCTGGTGATGTGCTACTTGTGATTGTTGCTGCTGTGGATGTGGTGTATTCTCTTGCATCTGAGTTTGATAATAGATATGATATGAAGACATTTGGGATTGTTGTAGAATTTGCTGAGGCTGAACTTGCATCTGAACATGGCTCTGTGACATGGAACCACTTGGCTCATGGAGTGAGCTTTGGATTGGTGGCCTTAGTTGCTGAGGGTGAGGTAGTTGAGGGGGTTGTAATGGTTGCAAGTGGGGATGTGGCTGCATTGATTGCATCGGAGGTTGTGGAGCATGGCTATTCTGAGCAATATTATTGATATTATCACTTTGTTGAACAGGAATATTTCCATGCATATTAAATGGCATTGCAGGTGGTCTGCCAAAACCCGGAGGAGCTAATGGGGGAGGTGCATACTGTGAAGCCTCAGTCGATCCTGTATTATTTTGAGCATACACAGAGGATTGTGACGTCGGAGACCTAGAGGAAACATTAATTGGGGAAGCAGAGAAAGGAGGTGGGGTAGGAGGAAGTGGCGGCAATGGCCTATTAGAGCCACCAGGGGATGAATGAGCTGTCCGTCCATAGCGTGAATCCATCATGAAATTGGAAGCTGCTAATGATGTGGGAACATTGCCGAAGGAAGACTGGTAATCAGTTGGTGCCTGCAAAACACGAAAAATTCAGCATCCAAAAGGTTTATATAAAGGTTTCATCTGTTCAAAAACAATTTTTTATGAGGATCACCCATATGGTAACCATCTTATAATGCAAACCACACAGCTACTGTTGATCATTCAGATTGYATGAATGAGAACCCATGGTGAAGACCAAAGTAGCAAATTTGATCAATGCCAAGTGGTTGTCCTCAATTGAAGTGGACCAGCAGACAGCTTGCTAGTTRGTACCATAAAATGGTTGTCAATTCTCACTATACCAATGGTTCTGATTGGAACCTCACCTTATGCATATATCCCCAGTGACAAATAAGAATCAAAGACAAATAAAAATTATTGAAACAGAGTGCCTCTCACAGAGTTTTCTAAATCTTACATATGTTGGATAAATCGGTGGCTGCACGTCATTGTGAGGATTGACAAACGGAGAAGTAGAAGCTGGAAAAGGTTCAGAAACCTGGGATCTCACAGGTGATATTGTTGATGGAGGCGGTGTGGGAGGTAATGGCGGCTGATTTGGCAAATGCTTCTGCTCGTGATGGGCTTGAGGCTTACGAAGTTGTGCAGTACCAACCCTTTGAAAATTACTCTCTGGAATAAAACTGGGAGGGGTCCTTGAATTGGCTGATGCCTGAACTGAGGAAGAGCTTTTACCATAAACTGGGGCAGAGAATCCAGTAGATTTTGCTAATAAAGCGCTATCAGAYCCACCAGAAATGACAACTGGGTTTTTACTTGTATCATCAGGTTGCTCTATATATTTCTTTTCTGAAGAGACACTTGGTTCACGTCTTAATTTCATCCCTGGACGTGAAACTGACATTCGCGAGGAATGTTCACTTTGTGCATTATCATCTGCATTAGAAACTACAGTTGCTTCCATGTCCTTGGCATCACTTTCCGWCTCTTCAACAATTGAATGCTGAGGACTTTGCTCTGCTAAAGCAGACGGAGCTCGCTGCCTGTCGTCATCTCCTGGAGGAAAAGGCAACTTATCATCAGTTTCATTCTCCTCAGCATCAAACACTATGTCAATTCCTTGAAGATCGTCATCAAGATCAACTTTGAGCTGCTTAGATCGGCTGGACTTTTCTGTATTATCAATCTCAGGTGCAACCTTTTTCCCTAGAGAGGKAGACTCTACACCTGCCATAGGAACAGCATTTTGACGGTCRCTCTGTCTGGCCATAAATTCATCAACATGGATTGATGGTGGTCGCCCACTTGTGGAACCTAAACGTGGAATRGCAATAACATTTGGATTTGAATCGACATTTCTTTCTCTGGCAACATAGTCATCCACGTGCATAGATGGAGGCCGACTTGTATTAGGCTTCCGCTGCCGGAAAGTGTCTCTACGCGTTGGAATAGGTGGTATGACTGATGATCCCGATCCTCGCAAGTCTGCTGAAGAATTTTCTCCTTTACCATGTCTATTGGGCCCATCCACTCCTGATATCTTCCTCTTTCCCAATAAACCAGCCTGTGACAGCCTATTACGCAAATTTTCAGAACACTCCCATTGAAATCTGTCACTTAACTCTCCAATGCTCCAATCATTTTCAACCCTTTCCGAACTGCTATCGGTCAACAGATGTATCTTTGAAGAAATTTTAACATTAGAGGAAAACAAGAGAACTTCCTCAGAGAAGCCAACATCATCTTTAAGTGAATCAAAAGGTTTCAGCAATAATACTGAAAGACACCTAGCAGATTCCACAGCCTGTGATTTACAAACGAAATGAACATTATGAGCATTATAAAGGTTTGTGGACTACATGCAGAAGATAAATGAAGAAAACCTGATATAAGGTCGCCTTCATATGTGATGAAACCGCATACTCATCATCAGCCGTCTTTGAACTCAACAGAGTAGACATATTTTGGACATATTTCATGTTTTCCTCAAGAGCACCATTTATTCCATCGACACCACATGAAAATCCAAAGAAATACTTCAAAGCTTCAGTTTTATCTTCGCTCAAACTGTAGAAAGAAAACGTTTAGCATTAAAAAGGTGAAGAGTGCAAATCCTACACGAAATCACTTATCAGTCACCAATTTTTTATGGTTTTTCAGAGTAGAGGTTTAGACAGAAGAAAAGTGGGGCCAAATGAAGTTATGCGTGAGTAAAGTGGTGGTCTCATAGAGCATTTATGGAAACCTTGCAATCTTTTTGGGACATCCTAAAAAGGAKAACGTTGCAACCATTTAGCGACGCTAGGAGTAAATTTAGAAGCAAGGCATAAAACAAAGCACTAGAATTGGTAGTTGTATGATCTTATTTTCCTTTAGCTTCAAAATTTTTAGCATTAGTAATAGGGATTCCAAACCATTATCAGAGGGTGGGTCTGACAGTGACACACTAACACAGCCTGACTCCAGTGGAGCAGTGGTAACAGAGAACAGTTCCAGACTTTTAGTAGAATTCAGTTTTGAAATACAAGTATTAGTGAGAGGGGGAAAAAAAAAGAATTTAAAGCAACAAACAATGTTCACCTTTTTCCATCCATGCAAAATTTCAATGCACCACTAGACAGATTTCCAACAGCTTCAACTATAGCAGAAGATAGACCCTCATTTTCAGCTGATCTATACAAATTAATCCAGCAGCATAGTAGAGGACATCTCCTCCATCCAGCATTAATTAGACGATTGTAGAATCCATGACGTTCCTGAGATATTCCTGGTTGGTTTTCACTGATATCACTGGATCTGATAAACATGAACGCGTCGAGCAATGCTTTTTGACCTTCAGCATGAGACACTAGTGCCTTGAAAGTGGCTGAACAAGCAAGCAATTCATTGCCAGCAGGTAAAAGCTACAATTTTCAAAGAACAAAAAATAATGTGAATTTATAATCACAACATTTTTTTTAACGCAATACAACATTGCACACAGACTGCAACCTCCGCCAAAATGCAGGAATTAACTACCCCCTTTGTCCCAAAAAGATTGCACTATTTTCCCTTAAATGATATATGAGACCACCACTTTACTCTCACAAGTCATAAAGAAGCAACTTTTTCTCTATGTAGCAAACTGTTTGGGACAGAGAGAATAATGCATAATTTCTCACTTTGACCATATTGCATTAAAATATCCTTGCAGTACATGTGTTCATATATACATAAGAATACCAAAATTATTGCACTAGCAAAGCATAAATAATTTGATATAGAAGGAAAGGTGCGCATATAAATAAGAGCATAAGATATGAGAGAATATGAAAATACCTGAAAGAACTTGAACACAAAGTCATAAATAATGGCAGAATCTTCTATACTCAAGGTCTCATTGCTGCAGTAAAGAAATATTTTTTAATCATCTGGGTCATTTACATTGTGCACCTTGAAGACAGAGGAAAGGAAACATTGAACAAGTACCACATCTCTCAAATAGGGGAAACATGTATGTGTATGCAACTTTAGAATTCACCAGAGAGATTTTTGTTTTACAAGTACTTCCTCCATATCGTTTTAATAGCAACAAATACCATATTTGAAAATATCATATTAATTGAAACAAACTCAAACTTTCTATTTTGGGTTAAAAAATTGTATTGAAATTACTTTGTTTCTAGTTTACCACAAAAAACCCATGTGCATGGGTTTATTTGCCAAATGGGGTCCACTGCCTCTCTCCTCCATATTATTAGCAACTTGCTTTATGTCATCACCAAGTACAATTAAGCATCGCTAATTACCATTTACATCTTTTGCATAGGAGTCCGCAATCCTCTCTTTTTTGCAATTAAAACGATACAGAGGAAGTATATTTTATTCATTTTTTTTTTTTTTTGAAATTCTGCACATGTTCTTCCTTGGAGATCTCCAAATACTTCACAAATCTATTTCAAGTGTATACACTGATGTAACCTACAGTAGGCACAAATAGTCATGCTCCTGTTTTCTAGTACTACACAATATATGGGGGCACTGGGCACATATATTTATGACCTGCCAATTACATCACTGTTACTACAGGCTTTCCTATTATTATAATATATTATTTATTTGTATATATTTTTTTTTTAACTATTGAGCTGTCATTACCTCTCTTTCTTTATTTGTTTCAGTCTATAACCACAGTTAAACTAGTACAAATTATGGACTGAAGTTTTACAGTCTTATTACCACTGGAGTTACCGCCCTACAAAGCTGAATATATATATATATATATATATATATATATATATATATATATATATATATATATATATATAGGGTGGGGATTCCATGAGAACTCTTCTTAGGTGAGAACTATGAGAACTTATGTTCTACACTTTTACACTACATGTTCTACGGATTTAGGGTTCATGTTCTACATTTTTAGCCTACGTGTTCGACAATTTCTAGCTTTTTAATAGTCATGTGCTGCACTTTTACTTAGTTTTCATGTTCTGAAAATTAGACAACATGTTCTACTAATTATACTTTGATGTTCTAAAAATCAGTCATCATGTTCTACAAACTATACTTTGATGTTTTACAATAGTTTTCTCTCTCCTCCCTCACCTCCAACAACACCACCATGGCTGGCCACACCACAACCATGCAGCAAGTTGCCTCACCACCTCACCACCGGCCCACGAATTAAGTCGTCCCACCACAGCACCATTGTACCCCTCCTTAACCACCACCATTATTAACAAAACTGAATGAACCCAGAAAACCACCACCGCACACACCCCCTAATCCTCATCCCCAGCACATCCACTCACCACACCCCCTCCCTCACCGAGCCACCATCTACGGCCTCTCACCTTCAATCGAACCAGCCATTAAAAGAACAAACCCAACGAACTAACTGACTGTGCGCCCAATCACCTAGCCCAGCCCAATCACCGCAACACCTCCACCAGCCCAATCGCCGCCCCACCGTAAATCCAACCCGAATTAAACAAGCACACACACTTAATTTAGTGTAGGCTTTGAAGCGAATGAGGCAAGGGAAAGGATGAGGAAAATGGATGGTGCGTCAATGAGGGGAAGGTTGTGGTGCGTCGATGAGGAAGGTTGTGGATGCGGCGAACGGAAACGGCGGTGTCGTGCAACAGAGGAGAGAGCAGTGAGAGAGGAAAGGGGTTCCGAGGGTGCGTGCAAATAAAGCGCAGGTGAGAGAGAAGGTGTGACACGTCGCGGTGGTTGGCGACGTTCTGCAGCGGTGTGTGCTTGCGGTGACGGTGGAGAAGAGGGGGTTAAGGAGAGAGAGAAATGAGTGACTAGTTGAGTGAGGTGTGATCAGAGAGAGTGACGTGAGATGAGGAGAAAGAAAAATATAAATAAGTAATGAATGGTTGAGATTGATTTAGATTGATTTGAATGGATGAGATTAAAGTTCTTATGGTTCCCACAATAAGGGGGGTTCTCATATGAACTTGATTCTATATATATATATATATATATATATATGAACATAGGTGCCCACTGTTTACAGAAGCACACCTTCACATAGGCTCTAATAGACCTTTGTGCCATGTTGCACCTCACACAGCAGACTTTTAAAACATAGTTAAACATCACTCCCTTACACTAGGTAATTAGTAATGGCAAAACATAAATAAAATGAGACACAATTGTCCATTTACTAACCTGTTGAACAGGCCTTGTAGATTTTGTGAAGATTGAGTGTCACAGATCAAAGACAAAGACCTTAGCACAGGGAGACAACAACTGTGGATATTAACTCCAGAAGTTGCTGAGATTCTTCCATCTGAACTAGAATTCCCATGAACATCAATTCTTCCTAGCACTTTTATCAAAATCTGGAGAGTGCCCTCTTTCAGTAACAATGGCTGATGAAAGAGAAAATCAATATCCGTTAAACAAAAGAAACTGGGAAAGAGTGAACAGATGAGGTGATTAAGGACCAGAAAATTGTCACGTCAAATTAAAGGACCTTAGCAAGTGGATGTTCAAGCAAAAGGGAGAGGAAATCCAGCAACTTGCTACCCTGCATAAAGCAAAATACATTAWAAAAAATTGGCACATCATAAACAATAGAGTAAAGGTTAGTAGTACACCACCTTGTATGCATTCATCTCCTCGAGAGAGGAAGTTTCAAGCCACCAAATAATAGGCTGCAAAAGCACAATAGCATATTCTGGTCTTTGCCGAGCAATACGAAGTACGAGTATTCGAAGCATATCTTGTACCACGACCAACGTCTAGAGATAGAGAGAGAACAAGTTAAATACAAGACAGAACATAAAGAGGTCATCCCAGTATACAATATAACACTATATAGATCCCCTCCTGAAAGCCCTTTAGCCCATGAAAAGGAAGACACTAATATGGAGCAAAATAACACTTAAAATGGGAAACACATACACTAAAAGCATAATGAAGGACAACTTGCGCAATCTTGTCGAGATGTGGACTCAACTGACCAAGAAGAACCTCAACATAAGGCTGCTCTAAGTACCAGTTCACTTTACTCTCTTTTAGAGGCCCTAATAATGTTCCCAAAGCCAATGACCGGGCAGCTGTCAGCAAGGGCATACCACTCTTCCAATGCCAGATACCCTCATCAGGAAACAGGTCAATCTAACAATAAAAATAAWAATAATAAAAATTAACTCACGTCACTTATGAATAATACTATTTTAAATAATTATTTAGCAACTAAGGTTACAAGATATTATATACCAATAAACACAGCATACTGCAAGTTTCCTTAGAGCCCAATGCTGGCAACGAAGCTGCCTGAACACTATCAAGAAGTGTGTGGTAAAGACCGGGAGCCCAAGCATGAGCAGGCCAATAAGCAAGGGCTGAGACAATAAGATGGCAAATAGTTTCCAAAGCAATTGCAGAATCAGGATAGGATGAAGATAGATCCACAGCACAGGCGGCTAATTTGGGACTGCAAAATCCACATTTTTTGTTAAAATCCAAATGCCTTAAAACATCTACAGTTAATAATCTAAAATTGTGCATTACCTTAATTCACGATGCAGTCGCAGAAGGACATTCAGTAGTTTTGTATTTCTGTGCTGCTCTTTGGCTTCCTAGAGGAAAAATATACACATTGTCATGCAGCAGTAAAGTTAAAATGTAAAACTATGAAACTCTGGCCAGATTATACACAGATATTACTTCGACCCAAAATGTTTAATACCTATTGATTTAGCATGCAGCACATTTTCCAATGCATATTTCCTTTCATTCATATATTTACATATGTAATAGTTAAATTTTAGAAAAATGATATTCTTATATTACTCACTAAGACACATCAGAGAAATTTAAAGAACTGTTGCTAATTGTGAATTGTGTCAAGATTCCACAAGTATCAAAATTTTTATAACGGAGGGAGTATCTTAAAAATAGATCTATCAAGGGATTGCATTTTATATTAAAGAAATCATTCAATCAACCAATAATAAATGTCATTAGCAAGTTTAAGAGAGAAATGACATCTTGATAAAGAAATTAAGCTTCCCTAAATAGAAATTGCAGCAAGTGATTTGAACTGAGGAAGTATGTAAGTCATGACTGAGCATATTATAATTTATTTTTCTTTTATACAAGGGTTTTCTTCTTTTGACATGATTGTACAAGCAGTTTCAGTAGGCTTGGATATTTTCTTGCAATAGTTTTTCTGTAATAATCACAGTTTTAAAAGGCAGAGGGCACACCAAGGTGCAAGGGAAAAGCGTGTGCCTTTCGTTGGCAAGGCACACCTTTTTTTATTTAAATTCATAAATAATTTATATTGTTTTTAGGAAAATTTGGGAATAAATACCTAGTTTCGGGGCGTTTTTGAAAATAAATACCTAGGTTCGAGTTTATTTTACTTAAATACCTACTTTTGCCAAAAGTTTTGTTAATCAGTGCGTACAAACCATTTATGCTCTTGAGATAAACACCGTTTGTGAGAAATCACCCTTTTACCCCTCCCTTTTAAATTAAACCTTAAGTCCTTAACCCTTCAATCTTCTCTCTCCTCTTTACCACTCTTCTTCCTACTCTTCTTCTTCCCTCCATCATCAACACCTCTGAACTTCTTCTTCCTTCCCACAGCACCACCGCAACACCACTAGTCCACTGCACCACCCGCACCACAACCACCCCGCGAACCAAAGCCCCAACCACAACTCTTCTTCTTCCTTTCAGCTAACACCATCATCACCACCCTGCATCACTTACACCAGCCCAGCACCGCCGCCACCACAAACTCCTCTCTGACAACCCCACGAACTCCCTCTCACCACCACAAAATCCCCATTTGAAGAAACCCACAATTCATTATCAGAAACAGTAATTTTTGAACCCAATGGAATTTCTGATACAACAACTGAAAGCAGTAATGACACAATAAACAGGCAAAGTAGTGAAGCTGACCTGCTAACAAAGTTGCATTTACTCATCATTTTGGATGACACAATGTACTCTGAGATTCAAAACAAGTGTACTTCACTAATTGCAGATTCCATCGAAGAAATTACAAGATGAATACTGAAATTGAATCTACATCATGGCAATTAGCAGGAAAAGGCCAAAAAATTGAGCAAAATTGGAATGTTTAGCAAGAGGGTCATTAAGAACCATACTGAAAAAATCCTTTAAGGCTAAATAATCTAAGTTTTAAATCATTGGCTGACTTTTCATTGGCTTTGAGCTGGAAGTTTTGTCAACATTTGTAGTAGCCTGAAAATCAGATGACAGGCTAGATAGAACCGCTCGAGCAGACAAATTGTGTAGACTTTGGCCGGCTCTGTTGGGTTTCTTCAACAATGGTGGGTTGCTTTGTGTAGATCTGAGTCACTTTCTTCACTTTAAAAAATGAAAAATCAGAAGAAAGAAAGGAAAATGAGGGGAAATCGGGAAAGGAAGATGATAGGTGAGCATTAAAGTATTGAAGGAGGGGCCCACAGAAGATAACACTTCCATTAACATTTTGGGGTATTTCCGTTACTAGGTACTGATTAACAAAAGTTTTCGTGAATGCAGGTAMTTAAATAAAATAAAATTGAATTTAGGTATTTATTTTCAAAAACGCCCAAAWACTAGGTATTTATTGCCAAATTTTCCATGTTTTTATAGTGCTAAATTTTCATTAAAAAAATTCTCAACTTTATAGAGAATATATCTTCCTTATTAAAACAAAAGGACCAATTTTGCACCTGCCACATGGCACCTATGTTACCCAGACTCTTCATTTTACCTCAAGTACCCGTGTTGGATCCTTGACACTCGGACATGGGTACGATACTTGGACACTTCATTTTGGGCTAAAATCTTGGTAATTTTTCAAAAAACAACCGAGTCGGACACTTGGACACGTATCCGTGTCGGACATGGGTATAAGAGTCCACTCTCCTTTGAAAGCAAGCTGTCACTAATCATCCACCCTCTACCTGACATGGCACCAGGTAAGTCATGCACGGCAAAAAGCTATAAGAAATTTGTTGTGCCAAGGATCAAACTGCCAACCTTCATCTTAACAATTGAAACATCTACCGCTGAGCAATACCAACTTTTATTGTTTGTATTACTAAAGTAAATTATTATATCTGTTATGTGTATTTCTCCTACATCGGATGTCTACTGGCCTCTTCTAGGTCTGTCTCTTATACACATCTAGATGTGTATAAGAGACAGGCCATATACTCTATCTCTACGGTTTCATCTTGTGTAGCTGATGCTATGTGGCCTAATTTTCTTCATAATTTCTCCATTATGTAACGGCAATAAGTTGATTATTGATGGCTACCTTTTATATTATTCAACCTTGCTATACAAAAACTCTCATTCATCTTCGTTTAGACTTTGTCAATTCTGTGTCTCAATTATATTTCTCCATTATTCGTTTAGACTTTGTTTTTTGGTCTAAAAGGCATTTGTATTGTATGTTTCGTAAATGTTGTTTTGGAGTACACTAGAATTGCTACATGTCATCTTGATTAGCTTATTTTAAAATTTTTACTCTAATATGTTGGTTCCGATTTCTAATTTGTGGGTTTGTTATTTGCTARAGATTTACGTAGATTCGAGTTTCTGATTGAAGGTTTTGTTTCCCACGGGATCATAGACTCAATGAATGTGACACCCCTTTAAGGTATTGTGTTCTTACTACTCCGTAATAAACATTTTAGATTGTTATATCCTCATTTTTCTATATTTGATAAGTAGTTTTTAGTTTTTTTTTTTAAATAAATATTCTCCCCGGAGCCAGCAAATATGGTTTGCCCGCTAAGTGTTTGTTTTAATTGCTATGCTAAACTTATTGGATGTCAGGTTATATGTCAGTATAACTCTCCCTCACATGAACAGTGGAGGGAGAGTATGTATAACAATAATAGTAGGGGCAGTGCGGATAACAAATCCCGTATAACACCTATCTATGATCATGCATGTCCAATTGATATATAATCTTMCCAATGTCTTAAAATTCAAGCTAAGTAATGAAATTTTTTTAATGTTCACAGCAGTACTAGGATACTAGCTCTATGCAAATCCTTTCCTCCATTATTACATAATCAACATTTTACTATGATCATAAATGGACCCAAATGCCTATAATTTTCTTTATCTTAAACCTTGAATCTATTATGTATGTATTGTATCTGTCTCTTATACACATCTAGATGTGTATAAGAGACAGATATGGGTCATATCCCATACAAAAATAAAATTAAAATTTGGTGGGGTATGAAATATAGGAGAGAGAAAACTAATAGGGAGGTTAATGAATATGGGTATGAAATTGTAAGATAGAAAGACTTACAAATGAAGTTAGTAGAAAATGATGTGGACTAATGAGGTGAGGATAGAGATATATTGGGAACTCCATGAAAATAGATGCTCTAATGAACAAAAATTTGTGAAATGATCAAGAATTTTAAAAAATATCTTACAAAATATTCCTTTGTCCATATTTATACATGCTTTGAACGCTTTACACTAGCTTGAAACATTAGGAGCATTTGATTGATTGAGTAATGGCYTACATTGTACTCATACAATAAAAAAGGCACAAAATATAAATTTAAGGTTCAAAACAAAATTGATAGCCATCTATGCTGATTTAGTCAGTAATTTAAGAAGTATATAATATGATGCAGACAAAAAAGACCTTATATGCCACACAACTTGGGGCAATGCCCGGGTTCACAAACTTCATTTCAAACCTCTAAAAAAAAAAAAAAAGCAACAAATGGTTCATATGGCTCACTCTGCCAGAAAACACCAGAATCCATATGTTTAAAAAAAGGGTTTTAGCAATTAGGCCTTTTGAATTAGGGTTTAATCAATGAATTACAATGCAAATAAGGMATTTTATACGAGTTATTAAATCAACATTTGTAATGAAAAAAAGTTTCAATTGAAAGAAATTTCTATTATTTTTCAAACTGTAACTCAGATCTAAGCTAATTCCCAAAAAGTACTAAAGTGCGCCTCATCAAGGTTCCGTTTAGTAGGATGTAAAACATTTTCAGTGCAAAACATTTTTCAAGGAAAACAATTTACAATGGAAAATGCAATTGCAAAATTAGTTTTCCATTATTTGGTTGCATGCAAGGAAAATGATGGGAAAATGGAAACTGAAAGGGAAAGTACGGAGGTAGGGGGAGGAGTGTAGAAAAGAGGCAAGTACGGAAGGAAAAATGAAGGAAAAATATTTTCCCTTCATTTTGAAAGGAAAATGATTTTCCATCATTGGGAGAGTTTAACTCCAAGGGAAATGGTTTTACACCCCTTTGCTAATCAAACAATGTAAAATTGGAAGACAATTTTCCTAAAAAATGTTGCACACACTACCAAACAGAGCCTAAAGGCGCTAAGAGGCGCTTGCCCTTTTGGGTCTCTGGTACATGGATGCTCCCTGCTGTTTAAAGCCCATTTCCAAAGCCAGGGAGAACCGTGTACCTTTTAAAAATAGGGTATGATACTACATTACAGATTAGAGCAGAAGCTATCTCCAAGGTAAATGAAGGGCAAACTAGGAGAAGTAAAACAATCAAGTCCTTTTGCTAAAAGAATAAATTGGTTTTATGCCTGCCCCTTGCTCCATAAGTCCATATACTACTTGCCAATTTACTGTGATATGTGATGCGCTGACGCCTCCATGGACTATTTTACTAGCAAGTCGCAAAATCAAAATCGCAATAAGCCAGTTTACTTAATGGACAAATTTATAATTATTAGAAATTTGACCGGCGCTATATGACATCTAAAAAGAAAAAGGGATTTTTCATGGGATGCCCCTAAGATTTATGGTATTTCACGCGGTGCCCTAAGCATTTTCTAAATTCATGTGGTGCCCCATTTTAGTTTAATAATTCATAAGTTAGGCAAAGTGACAATTTTGTTGAGTTTTTTGGGTCTAAAAATTATGAAAATGCTTCATTTTGTACTTTTTCACTTCTTTCACATGATACTCAAACTTATTCATGAAATCTCATCTTCCAACCCTTTCATTCAACCTAAAAAATTCAACAAAATTGCCACTTTGCCTAACTTATGAATTATTGTGGTGAAATGGGGCACCACATGAATTTTACAAATGCTCGGGGCACCTCGTGAAATACCATAAATCTCAGGGGCACCCCAAGAAAATTCCCGAAGAAAAAAGATGTGGGAGAGAGAATTGAATTGTAAGTTAATTCACTTAAATTTAAATCAGTAAATGCAGCTCTTTGGATCAATCGATCCCTAGCTAACAAGATCAGAACTTTATCAAATCAATAGTGACTGCAAAAAAAAAAAAAAAAAAAAAAAATCAGAAAGCCATCCTGGTTACTGGCTATCCGGGTTCAAGTCTTGGGAGCAGCCTCTTGTAAAAAATGATAAGGGATGGCTTGCACCCATACACCCTTGTGGTGAGACCCTTCCCCGGACCCTCGTTTTGCGGGGACACCAATGTGCACCAGGCTGCCCTTTTTATAAAATCCTGGCTACTGACAAAAGAAAAAAATAGAGTAATAGACCTGCTTCATAAACAAGTTTTCACGTCAATAAATCTATTACTACTTTGTTCTCTTGTCCTCAGAAATGCACACATACTAAACTAAATTATTGGTTGAAACACAATCATTACCAGCACTAAATTTTACAGAAATATATGTCCTGGCTTAACAGAAATTGAAATTCTGGAAACATTYGAATTATCAATTTCCAAGGCAAGAGTTTATACACAAGTATCAAGGTCAATAGCTAGAAGTAAGAAGTAAATGAGTTGGTACTTGTCAGTTCGCATACAAGACTACAAGAAAATTTATGGAGCATGGCCAATCTCATAGCATCATCACCAAGCTTAACTAGTTAACAATCAAACATAAGAAAAACAAATTTGCAACAGTGAATAACAAAAGGCATAGAGATGTAGCATGAAAAGTTAGCTGAAAGGAATACTATAAAGTTTTGCAACAACCTTTAATCTTTGAAGAAGCTCTATAAGCAGTAGAAGTGAAGGAATCAATAGATCCACAAGGTACTTTTCTCGATTGCGCTCCAGCAACAGATCAGATGTAGAACTGCACTCAACACCATCATCAACAAGATAATCTGTTCCAACAGCAATTATATCAAGTCACAAGGAGAGATTACACTAAGACTCTCAAATTGTAGCATGGAAACCCATGAAAGCTTTAAAGATACAATAAGAATTTTTAAATGATACAAACTATAAATATGAATTTTATTTACAATTTCAAACTTCAAAGAAGCTAACATGAAAATTTCATAAAAATCAAGTCACTAATGTCCACTATGCTGCAGGGATAACCAAGTCATTATCTTAACAAACAATTAGACTTTATCATCAGCATTCCCATGAAAATGAAATTTGCAAAATATGAAATTACCATAATTATTGGAAGATCGTTCAAGCAACAATCTTGAATTCACAAGAATTACATAGATAACGGTCATAGCACCTTCGTCGAAGAGTGAAGTGGCTGCGTCCTGTGTTAATGCAACACATAAACATTAAGTATTGAAAAACAAAAACTTATTGCTGGAGTTAGAGGACTTGAATCATTGTACGCATAAAAATAACAATTCCAACACGGCAGCCAAATACCAAATACTAGGACCAGCATGACTTAAACCATATCAAAGGGACGGAGTGGTCAAAATACCAACTTAAACATGCGTATATTCACAAACAGTAAATCTCATACCGCATTCTCAGAAATGAGCGCCAGAATCCTTATTGCAGTGATCAGTTGAGCAACAGACGAATCACGTAGTGCAACCCCCTCAAAAGACTTATCAATAACAAGTTTACCAAGCAAAGTTTCAATAACATTGACATCAGATTCAGTAGAAGAATCTCCTACTACATTCTCCACATCCATACAATCTGAGACTAGAATGTTTGTAGAAGTTATATGAGCATCACCCCCGGAGGCCAAAACAGCAGCATAGCGTAGAAGACCAACAGCCCCATTTTTATGGTATACAACCCCAGCATCTAACCACTCCAAGAGCCTACTAGGGGCATCTTTTCTATTTGATCCAGGAGAAGAGGAATGCAGAGCTTTATGAAGATCAGTTGCATGGTTAACCCAGGCACTCACTGAAGAAGAAGTTGGATCAGTCACAATGATCTCACATATCTCAGCAGCAGCGTGAAATATGGCAAGATTCAAAGGGGTACCTAGAAAAATACATACAATAGCCATCTGTGACCAATCCCAAGTAAAAGTGAAAAAAAGAAGTCACAAGAGTTATGGGAATTTGATAAATAATATACCACAAGACAAAGACATTGGTTCCAACTCTTTGGCAGAATGCAGTGCTTCAATCAAAACTTTAATAGCCTGCAAGTTAAAAAAAGATGTCAACTTGACATGTTTGCAAGATAATTTTAATCATTCTCTTAACCTATGTCTTTATCCCACTTTGTTATATTCTTAAACCCAGGGGAACTGTCCTAACCCCAAATATCCGACTAACCTTAAATGTTGTCGACCACCACATTTCAGACCTCATCACTACTGGACTTAATACACCACCGTCTACCCATCCACACTGCTGATCACTAGAGCCACCCACCACCCTAAAACCAACCCAAAATTAACCCTTAGCCCACGAAAAATGTCACATTGATCCTGCCAAAACTCCTTTACAAGCAGCCCCCGGCCACCCTAAAGACCACTCAACCAACRCAAAACAAGCAAGCACATCCACCATAAAACCCACACCAATATGTTGTAAATTACCCACACCACTTATAGCTAGAGAGATATGAAGCGAAATTAGAGAGAATTTTGATTATGGCTTAAAATTAGTTCCATGTAATTTTTACAAAAGGTGGTTGATTTCTTGCCCTACTTAAAGGTATTCATGTGATAAGCAAATGGATGTGCATGATAATAGGATTTTTATCATAGGAAATGGAGAAGACCTTTATTAATGATCAGTGGAATCATCATTTTTTTGGGATTATGGTTTTGATTGATTGGTTGTAAAGCAAAAGTGACAACACTGATGTTATTTTGTAATCTTAGCCGACATAACAAGCATGGAAAATGCCTCAATCAATCAATCAAAGTATTAGTCCCATAATTGGGGTCGGCTACATGAACCAAAATTAATCATTAGACCTAATGATCAAAATTTAATAACAAAATTAAGAATAATCATACCTCAGGAAAGTAAGTGAGAGCCAGCAATGCTTGACGTCCACCATCAGACCTGCACATAACTTGTACGTGTAAGAAGAACTTACTAAGAAAAGGTAATTAACAGAAGAACTTACTAAGAAAAGGTAATTAACAGTAGGAAAATAGTTAAATATGATGTGTATTTTTCACCATTAGAAGATAAGCTTTGCGATAAAAGTTGCAAGGTCAATTTGTTCCAATGTAGATACCAAGTTGGCAAGTTCAATTTACACAGATACAAGTTGTAAGGTCAATATGTTCCAAGGTAAGTAAAGTAGATAGATAAGGGATGATAAGTTTTGATAAATTTACAAATGGGAAAATAAGGTGAACGGAAAAGGTCGGAGTAAAAAAAGAAAATTTCCTTACTAAAATGAATAAGTTAACTCCATAGTGAACAGAGGATTTTGGGATTTGTGAGAGTCATCAAGTTTTGAATTAATTAACACTACTTTAAAAAGTCAAGAGATGGAACCATGGAAGCCATGTTTTTCATTAAATGTATGAACAAGTTGAATTAAAAATGACGAAAAATAAATYATATGACTTGACAATAAGTTTTATTACAATTTTTTGAAAGAGTTGCCAGTTATGTAATTCATATTAGGATGTATTGAGTTAACAAGACATTCTGAAGTTTCCCATTCTTTGTCAGCTGGGTAAACCCACTCTAACTCTTTTTTTATTTTTTTAATGCACCTTAAAAATAAGGCAGTTCTACAATAGAATCTTTTTTTTTAAGGAATACAATCTTTTCTTATTTGATCATGCATCAATTGAAACAGCATAAGACTATAATTTCAAATACTCTGTTACATTAAGGTTCATTTATATAGGAGGGAACTTTTAGGAGCACCAGAAAAGAAAGTAATAAATATTTTTTTAAAYCATCAATTTCAATTATGTATAAAAGAAAAACAGAATCCCTTCAAAAAAAATGAAAAGAAAACACAAAAACCAAGTGTGACTGTGTGAGCTTTCAACAGAAAAAAGGGTTTGGGAGCAAAACACCTGGATTAACTGGCTTCTATTTAACTAATGACTGATGACTAAGAATATTTACATTTTCCTAATTCTCCATTTCAACAAATCTATACAACATTGACCAACATTGAGTTCACCAGATGGCAGTATCAAGAAATAACGGCAATGAGACATGGAAGATAAGAGGAAAGAAAATGCAGACAAAAGCTGGGATGGTAATGGATCTCAAGGGCCACAAAGTCCCTTTGCTCGGGAGTTCAAGGTACCCTAACAAACAGAGGAAAGCATGTAAAGCTTGCACAGCAGTGGTGAAGCTACCACTTAATTAAGTACAAGATAATACCAACTGTTCGACTCTTTGTCAGCAAACAATTTATGAATTAGGATGTTGAAAATATAGCTATTAAGCGATAGAGCGAGAGAGAGATCAACATACGTAATCCACTCTCAAATGTAACGGAAGACTACGAGAAGACAATATGCASTTACGGAGCAATATGTATATATATACATATATATAGGGTTATGATCCAATGAGAAGTGTGATTGTGTGAGAAGCAATCTTAATCGTTGGATTTTAAGATGGACGGTCAAGATGTGCATAATCTAGACATCAAGCAGTGAATGTGCACAAATTTTCCATGAATGTGCATTGTTTTTATGAAAAATTAATTTTCTAGAATTTATGCACATTAGCAGGAAATTTAAGCACATTCATGTATAAAATTAAACACATTTACTTTTTTCAAGAAATAAATCTTGAACATATATCAAAATCTAACGAGCAAGATTATTTCTCACATTTCTCATTTAAGAGTGTTTCTCTCTTTTATATAGGGTGGGGATCCCATGAGAACTCTTTTTAGATGAGAACTATAAGAACTCATGTTCTACAATTTCAGTCTTTATGTTTTGCAATTTTTGTCGTGATGTTCATATTCTACTATTTTTAAAGTTTCATGTTCTACAATTTTAAACGTTATGTTCTACAGAATTAGTCTTCGTGTTCTATAGATTTAGTCCTCATGTACTACACTTTTTATGATTTTCTCTCTCCTTGGGCGCAGCCCACACCCCTCCATTAACCAACCCACCACTGCTATTGCTCCAAGCCACCATCGCCATCACTATTGCACCTAGCCGCCGCCACTAGTGCCGCACTTAGCCCAGCCAAACTCAGCGAGCTCACTCGCACCCTCACCCCACAACAACCACCCCCACCCCCCACACCTGCACCAAACAACCATACCAACCACCGCACCTAAACCAACACACCCTCACCCCGCACCCTCTTCGCCGCACCACCACCCTCACCCCACACCAACACCCTCTACCTCAGCCGAACCCTCACCTTCACCCGCATTGCCACGTCCCAAACAACAACCCCCACCATCAACCTAACCTACACAACAACCCCCACCCCCACCCACGCCCCAAATAACCACACCAACCACCGCACCCAAACCATTATCCTCACCCGCACCCTCTTCYCCGTACCTCCACCCTCAACCTCAACCACCACCTCTTCTAAACCTGCCCAAAATAAGGGTTTCAATTTGTAAAAAAAAGTTTCAAAATCAGATATAATGAGGGGAAAAGAATAGGTGGTGGCACGCCTTTGAGCTAGGATCGTGGTTTGCCGTGATTTGGRTAGGCGGTGGTGCGATGGAACGATGTGTTGGTTCGATGGCCTCGCGTCAAGGCCAGGGTCTATAGTGGGGCCAGTGTCGGGGGGTTCGGTGTGACTGAGCTTGCGGCAGGGCGATATCTACTTTGGTGGTGTTACGGCGGTGCGATTGCCGGTGGGGAGCTGGCGTGGTAGTGTGGCGGTGGAGAGAGAAGGGGTTGAAGAGGAGAGAGAAAGGAGTGAGGGAGGAGAGAGAGAGTCACTGAGAGGAATGAGGGGAAAAAATGAAAAAATAATTTAAATATTGAATGGCTAGGATTCTTTTGGGTTTTTATGGAGGATTGAGATCAAAGTTCTTATAGTTCTCATTTTAAGAGGGGTTCTCATATATATATAAGCATCCTTAAAATGAGAAGCGTGAGAAGCAATCTTGATCGTTGGATTTTAAACCGAGATACAAGATTTATTTCATGAAAAAAGGAAATGCGCAAATTTTTGTACATAAATGTGCACGAATTTTCTTGTGAATGTGCAAAAACCAAAAAAATATGCACATTCATGTACAAAAATTTGCACATTTACTGTTAAACTTATGCARATCTTGACCGTTCATCTCAAAAATCAACGATCAAAACTGTTTCTCACACTTCTCATTTTAAGGGTTCTCTCAAAAATCAACGATAAAAACTGTTTCTCACACTTCTCATTTTAAGGGTTCTTCTCATTGGATCCTAACCCTATATATATATATACACACATATGTGGGATCATGTGAGAACACGTGTTTAATTTAGGACATACTTGTGATTTAGGACATTTTTACAATTTAGGACTTTTTGTAATTTAGGACATTTGCGTACACAATTTAGGATATTTTTTGCGATTTAAGACATTTGGGTATACAATTTAGGACATTGATATTTAAAACATTTTTTAATTGAGAACATTATTAACAAAAAATAATTTAAGACTTTTTTTTATTTAATTAAGCAAATTTACCCCTTTCTCTCTCCTCACTCGTACAGCCACCCCACACCCTCACCCACCCTCAGCCCAGCCACCATCACACTAACCCTGAAACATCACCACGACCAACGGCGCCCACATCACCCACACCCTACACCCACAAGCTTAGACAACAAAAAATCAGCCACATATATAGAGCCCACAACCCTACCTACCACACCACTGCCTTGCAACCCATACGCACAACACAACGCACCCAGCACCCACACGCAACATCAAACCCCACCGTAATGTGCCAACCCAAGCTAGCACAGTTACCCCTTCCCTCACAAACCAACCCCCAATCACCCGAAACGTTAACCAAACCGACAACACTAATCACATGAAATCAAATCGCACGCGTGAGTCTGGTGCGCTGCAGTCGAACCAAAGTCGTGTTGCGGGTGATTTCGATGAGGCTTCGTTCGCGGAGATTTGCGGTTCTGCCATTGGTTGGGTGCTGAGATTCGTGCTTGAGTGGTTAATGGTCGTTGGTTAGGTTAGTAAGGGGTCGCAATAGGGCCACTACGACGTTGGTCATAGCGATGAAATGAGTGTTGAGGAGAGAGAAAGTCAACGGAGAAGAGAGAGTGAGAAGAAAGAGAAATAAAATATTGAAGTTTAAAATTATTACCTAAATGTCATTACTAACCATAATTAATCTAGCTTTGATAATTGAGATCAATGGATTAGATTTGTTTTCACATAATTTATGTTCTCAAATAGAAGGGGTTATCTCACATGTGCCTATTTCTCCGGGTTTTTTTTAGATGTTCCATACCAAAATTGGTACTTTAAGAGGTGAATTGAGTTAGAATAAAAATGATTGAGCAAGTAAATAGACGAAGTATATAAAAAGAGTAATGTTAGTGAGAATTTTTTGGAAAAATTAATTTTTGGAGAGTAATTGGATAAAAGAATGAAAGTTTTAACTTTAGAAACAGAAGTAAAATTCATTTGATGTTAGAGTAATAAGTAGATAAAAAGTGAAAGTTATTTTTTAATTGGCTTGAACAAACTAGTTAAACATACCAAATGGAAATTGAAACAACTAAAAAAAACGGAGATATATTAATATATATATAATACATATATATATATATAATAATATAATATAAATATAATATATATATATATATATTATATATATATATATACATGAGAACTCTCAATCACAGATTTGGGTTTCAATTCTATAATTGTTATGTCTTTTCTGTTCTGACAGTGTAACTTCATTATTATACAAATTTATAACAATTTCTCTCCTCTTGTCACCTCCCACAACCACCACTTGAGCCACCCAACCACCCACAAAGCTAGCCACCCCCACCCCTAGCCATACCTCACCACCACACCACCACTTCGGGCATTATGGGCCACCACCGAATCAAACCACAACCCACACCCACACCCACCACCGAATCAAACCACAACCCACACCCACACCCACCACCGAATCAAACCACAACCCACACCCACCACTCCTATCCACAACCACACCACACACCACAGCACCCGCAACCACACGCAACCACCACAGCACCACAACACCAAACCACCACCGCATACACCAAGCCCTTACCACAATCGCATCCACCCACACCAAAACACACACCCTCACCCGCTGGCCGACACCACACGCACCCTCACCTACTCCCCGCACCACATCCCCACACTCACGCACACCATCACGCGCACCACAACCCTTCAAAACACGCGAACTCAACCCTAACCAATRGTGATCTGCTCGCCGACCCCACCGCAATGCACTAGGCCCCACCACGATCCATTCGCCCATGTTTGGATTTGATTTTGGTGTTGGTTACGGTTTGATTTCAAGTGGTGGTGGTGGTTAGGGTTTGTTTTGGAGGTTGGTGGCTCAATGCGAGGGCAAACATGGTGCGAAGGTGACGGTGGTGGTGGTTTATGGCTGATGCGACAAGGTGGTCTGATGTGACGGTGGTTGGGCTTTTATTTCTAGTGGAGGTAGGGTCGGAGGTCTGGTGCYTTGGTGCATCGGGGCGGTGTTGAGGAAGAGAGAGAATGCGTTGGGGGAGGAGAGAGAGACAAAGAGGGATAAGGGGAAAAAACAAGTTATGAGATTAGTTTGGGTTTATTTGAATGGCTTATATTAAAGTTCTCATAAATCATAATAAGGGTGGTTCTCATACATGTCATCTGTTTCCTTTTTAGGGATGCTTTGTTTTAGATGTTACACATTTTTTCTTTCTAAATATGGCAATTTTTTCTATGCCAATTTACTATTTTACCCCTACTTTAAAAATTAAACCTAATTTAACATGAACTAATCGACATCCAAATTAAACTAATTAATACTATCCTAAATCCAAACACTAATGACAACCACCCAACTAGCCTCACCGGTCACGGCCCACCCAGCCGCACCACCAAGGCCACCAAACCACACTACACAGAGAAACAAAACCGCACCACCCAAACCAGCCACATCCACATCCCACCACCTGTTGAATGAACCACCCAAATCACAAACCCTAAYTTCGAAATTTGGTCGAAAATTGTTCGATTTTTGTTCGAAATCAGTTTGAAATCTTACAAATTGTTTGATAATCTCAAAAACGCTTCTTGATTTGTTCGATCGTTTCTCCAGATTTCGTTTTCGATTTCAATTTGAATTTCTCTTTCAAATTGAAATTAGTCTTCGATTTAAGATTGGATTTGTTCAATCTATTTTTGCTTTGGATTTAATCAATCGATTTTGATTTTAATTTTGTTTTCAATTTCGATTTTGATTTGTTCAATTGATGTTGAATTAGATTGTTTGATTTCAATTTGTGTTGTGGTGGCTATGGTTGATGCGTATGGCCGTGGTTGGCGATGGTTGTGGTTTGGTGKTGGGTTCACTGTGGTTGTTGTTGTATGGTGGTTGGTTGACTGGTTGGTTTTGGTGGTGGGTTGACTTTGGTTGATGGTTTAATTAATTGGTCATATATATACATATCAAACTTCATCCTCTTACCAAGCTCTCAAACTCATAGCATTTTATCATATAATATAGATCTACTGGGGTGAAAAAAGAAACAGGTTTCAAACATTAGCAAGGTTTAGAACTCTAGACTACCTGGAAAGACCGCAAAGCTCCCACAGTACCCAAAGAAGTTCCTCCGAGCAAGGTGTGGATGTAAGCAAACGATCAACAGCATTAACCTGATGAAGGAAAGCACCAACAACTTAGCAACAACAAGGGTAATACAAGGATCAATAGATGAAACAAATGGAAAAGGTGATCGGGCATGCCACTGACCACCCTCAAATGCATCTCAAGATTTATTCCAACATCTTGCAGATGGCAAAAGAATCCTTTTGACACTAAAATAGATGCGTATCGAAGAGGAACAGATTCATTGACATCTATATCCCCCTTGAATGCATGAATGATTGTGGAAGAAAGATCAGGATGCTGCAACAGGAAAACAAGACCTGCGAGTTTAAATTATATCGAGTGTTATCAACAGCATGAAACTAAACTGAGAAGAAATGCAAATGGGCGAAATCTACTAACCTGAGCGACAACACATAAGTGAAAGAAGTGTGGCTTCAAAAGATGATGTCACATCTAAAAAAGCTTCAAGAGCATGTCCTTTTCCAGCCCGCAATTCAGAAGACGAAATTAATGCAATTGACAATGGAAGAAATCCTCGCTCCTACAATTATACATATTTAAAAAAAATTAAAAAAGTATCAAATCCAACACAAGAAACACAATGGGACCAGGCCACTAAAACATGTTTTTTAAAAAAAACATGAAGAGTCAAGAAAAGAGCTGGCCTAGGGACAGCCATGGTGATGGTCACGGGGAAGTGGACCATTTGAATATTTTTATCCAGTAAAAAAAATTTGAATGCATTGATGAACTTGCAGTTACGAACGCACTTACTTATCAGTATTGAAAACAAAATTACTTGGTTTATCTTTCACAAATCTTTCTTATAAGGATGTTTCCTTTGTCTTATTTTGTGGAACTCTTTCAGTGTGTTGCCTATGGTGAATGTGTTATAACAAAACATCAGACATAGACCACTGGTGTTAATAAAGGTCTGGCCACACCTGTCATAAGAAAAGAGAGTCCACATCACAAGTCCTGGGAAGGTTCTACCGCCAAACCATATTCTAATAAGCGAGTAGCTCCTTAGCCTTATAAAGTGATTAGCTCTCTCAAGTCTCAACAAATCTCATCTACGTTACATTCACACTCTCTTCAACCCCCGGTGTTGCGTGTCAAGCACGACGCGCGACGCGCGTCGTTAGAGGTGTCGACACCCATACCGGAAATGGATCACGATTGAGTTTGAAGTGCCGATGCGCGCACTAGATAGCATGCTTTGATTTCAAATGGCCTTTGTAGATCTTAAACAATGGTTGAAACTCGAACCTGACACGAAACTTGACCCCCCCATGTTAATGGTTCGTTGGTTAGGGTTTAGTAAGGGGGTCGATGGCTCACTACGACGGTTGGTCAGTGCGATGAAATGAGGTGTGAGGAGAGAGAAAGTCAAGCGGAGAGAGAGAGGAGTGAGGAAAGAAAGAGAAATAAAATATTGGAAGTTTAAAATTATTACCTAAATGTCATTACTAACCCAATTAATCTAGGCTTTTGGATTAATTGAGATCAATGGATTAGATTTGTTTTCACATAATTTGGTGTTCTCAAATAGAAGGGGTGTTCTCACATGTGCCTAATTTCTCCGGGTTTTTTTTAGATGTTCCATACCAAAATTGGTACGGTGTTTAAGAGTTGATTGAGTTAGATAAAATGGTTGAYCAAGTAAGATAAAATAGACGTAAGTTAGGTAAAAGAGTAAATGTGTGAGTGAATTTTTTTGGGAAAAAGTAATTTTGGGAGAGTAGATTGGATAAAGTAATGAAAGTTAACTTTAGAAAGGAGTAATTCATTGATGTTAGAGTAAATAAAGTAGATAAAAAGTGAAAAAGTTATTTTTTAGATTGGCTTGGAACAACTATTTGAAAACATACCAAAATGGAAATTGAAACAACTAAAAAAAACGAAGGTATATATATATATATATAGGGTTAGGATCCAATGAGAAGAACCCTTAAAATGAGAAGTGTGAGAAGCAATCTTGGCCCTTGATTTTTGAGATGAACGGTCAAGATGTGCATAAGTTTAGTAGTAAATGTGCAAATTTTTGTACATGAATGTGCATATTTTTTGGGTTTTTGCACATTCACAAGAAAATTTATGCACATTTATGTACAAAAATTTGCACATATACTTTTTTCATGAAATAAATCTTGACCCTCGATTCAAAATCTAACGATCAAGATTGCTTCTCACGCTTC
>SNQN01002333.1:0-38158 GCA_008642245.1 Bassia scoparia | reverse complement strand
CCACCTTTATTTATTTTAACAAATTCAAAAAAAAAAAATAAAAAAACAAAAAAAAAACTTCCCCCACCACCAGATGCCGGGATTCATCCCACCGCCACCACACCACTGACGCATCCCCACCACTGCACTACCAGCACAACACCGACCACCCTCCTCAGCCCCTCTGTCCACCTCAGATCGAACATCAGCACACACCGCCCGTCGAATCTCCCCCCAACCCCTCGATACAGACGCGAGTTCTCCCCCATTCCTTCCGCTAGTCGGGATGAGCGAGAGGAGGCGGTTCGAGGGTGCTTGGGTAGAGGAGTCATGGTTCGCGATAGGCCAGGTGCAGGTGGCTGGTTAGGGGGCTGCGAGAGAGCATTGCCGAGGGTGCTGGTTGAGAAGGGAGGCCAGGAAAGGAAGTTTGTGCTAGTGTTTTTTGTTTAAGTGTTTTTTTAAAAATATATAAAATTACAAAAATCATTAAACGACTGCTGAAAAATTAAGGCTAACCTTATTGCAGGTACATCAATTATGTCATTAGGAAGATCAAGGGTAATAGCTTGGATTATGTGGATATTTGTCAATTAGATCAGGATATTGAGGGAGAGACTCACAAATGGTGGATATCAGTGACTTTTTCTTTATTTATAGCAATTAAATATAATAAACATGACAATAAAGTTAGTATAAAAATCGACCATAACCAATACTACAAATACTTCCAATTGTTTGGGAAGCAAACATAACCAACAAAGCATTTTTGTGCTTTAAGAAAAATATAAGAAACAGTAGAAAATAACCAAAAAGAGTATTAACTATAGTATCAAAAATAAACTAAAAAAAGTAAAATAAAAGTAATATGTACTAGCATCTGCAAAAAAAAAAAACTGTTACTACATAACTATTTAAGTGACTTTGACAGTCTTAAACAACAATTACATTTTTATATTAATAAAAGTTTACTTTTGTTACACTGCTATGACTAAATATATCTCACACGATTTTATATTGAAAGGATTTAGGATAGCCTTGTCAAGACACATCACTTCATTCCTTCAGCAATCTGCTTCACGTATCTCTTTCCTCCTCCCTTTTTCTCATCTAATTCTCAATGAATGCTGTAATGGGGGTGGTAATTTCGTTGTCATGGTTCGATTCAACCTATATGTTTATATGATCTACCAAGAGGCCATTGAATCAAAAGATGTTCTATCGTGCGCGCTGCGGCAACTCACAACTCAGTCGTGATCCATTTCCGTTGTGTCGACACCTCTGACACGACTGCGTCTGGCGGCGTCGCTTGACACCAACACCGTGGGTGTGAAAGAGAGTGTGATGTAACGTAGATGAGATTGTGTGAGGTATCTTGAAGAGCTAATATTTTATATAGCAAGACTACTCGCTAGTAGAAATACTGGTTTGCGTAGAACCTTTCCCATGACTTGTGATTAGCTCGTCTTTCTATGGTACAAGGTTGTGCCTAGAATCCGTTTATTAACACCGTGGTCTAGTTCTATGATTTGTAAATACTCACCATACAACAACACTAAAATAGTCCACAAATATAAGACAAAGGAACATCCTTATAAGAAAGATTTTGAAAGGATAAACCAATGTAATTTTGTTTCAATACTGATAAGTAAATTGCGTCTCGAACTGCAAGTTCATCAATGCATTCAAATTTTTCTTACTGATATAAAATATGTCAAATGGTCCACTCCCCCGTCACAATCACCATGCTTTGCCCTAGTCCAGCTCTTTCTTGACTCTTCATGTTTTTTAACAAAACATGTTTTTAGTGCCTGTCCCATTTGTTTCTGGTTTTGGATTGATACTTTTTAAATTTTTTTAAATAGTGTATAGATTTGTAGTTACGCTAGGATTTGCTTCCATTTGATCAATTGCATATATTCGTGCTCTGAATTGTCGGCTGAAAGACAGCTCTTGAAAAGTTTTTTAGAGTGTGAATCATCTTTTGAACCTACCTTCTTTCACGTATTTTTCGCTTCCAGAGTTATAGATTCGCCCCATTGCATTTCTCTAGTTTAGTCATGCTGTCTGAGAAGACTGCGATATTAAATTATACTCTGGTAAGTTTGTTTTCCTGTTGCAAGCATATCCTGATCTTTCTTCCACAATCATTCATCATCAAGGGATATAGATTCAATGAACTGCCTACTCGATACGCATCTTTTAGTGTCAAAAGGATTCTTTATTGCCCTGCAAGATGGTTGAGTATAAAATCGAAGATGCCATAGTGGGTGTGCCAATCTCAGTTCCGATACCTTTTCCATTGTTCATCTATGATTCCTGATGTTATCACGTCTTATTTGTTGCAAGATTTGTGTTTCATTTCCTTCTATTCAGGTGTGATATGTTTATATTACCTTATTGCTTACAATCCAACATGCTCGGTAGTAATTCTGGGTAGTTGTGTGACTTCGGTCCTTTCAGTAGTCGTAGAGTTCTAAACCTTGTCAATTTTGAAACCTGTTCTTTTTCACCCCAGGTATGATTCTATATTATATTTATGATTATAGTGATGAGATGAGGTCGGTGAAGTTATATTATATAATGACCAATGAATTAAACCGATACAAAGCTAACTCCATCTACTAATAACCAACATGTCACTAACTAATACAAACACCACAGGTGGAACCCATCACCAAACACACCTCGTACCAACTCTATCGCACATCTCTTCACAGTGCACAATGAATCAACATATTTGCACATCAATAACAAATTGAATAAGTCGAAAATCTGAATCAACATCAATTAGCTAAATCAAAAATCGGTTTGAATTAAATAACATCGAATAGTCAAAAAAATAAGATTGAACAATGCATATCTAATGAAGAGAATGATCATAGTCATAAAGAGAAAATCAAATGAAATCGAAAATCGCTTAATCGGAGATACGATCGATGTACACAAATTCAAATATGAAGCAGTTTTGAGGATTATCAAAATTGAAATTCAAACGATTTCGAACAAAAATCTTGAACAATTTCTGTCACGATGACCAAAATTTACAATTTTAGGGTTTTTGATTTGGGTGGTCATCACAGGGGGAGTATTGTGATGTGCGCCGGTTGTGGTTGCGGTTTTGTTTACTTCTCGTCTATGTGTTGTGGTCCTGTGGTCGCGAGGTGTGGCAACCGTGACCAGTGCAGTCTATATGGTGTCAATGTTAACGTTTGGATATGATTATAGGAATTAATATAAGTTAAATAATTGTTGATGTATTAGTATCGTTAAAATTAGGTTTAATTTTAAAGTAGTGGTATAAATAGAACTTGATAGAAAATTGCCATATTTAGAAAGAAAAATGTGTTAACATCTAAAAAAAAGCTCCCCTAAAAAAGAAACAATGACATCGGTATTAGAACACCCTTATTAATATTATAGAACTTAATAGTGAGCCATTCAAATATATACTCAACTATGGATCTCTATAACGTGAGCGTTTTTACCTACTCTTTACTCTATTCCCTTTCACTCTCCGCTCTCCCGCCACCATTCTCTCTCTTCCACACCGAGGCCACCGCGAGTGCAACACAATCACCGAGACTCTACGAGCATCCATACTGCCACAGAAATAAAAGCCCAACCACCAGTCACATCGAGAACCCACCTTGTCGCATCACCATCAAAGCCACCACCACCGTAGCACTTCGCTTACGTGGCTCATGCTTGCTCCTCTGCATTGGAGCCACCAACCGTACAAAACAAACCCACTCCCACCAACGCACTTTGAAATCAACACCCGTAACCACACCAGAAAATCTAAATCCAACATGTGCGAATGGATCGGTGGGCCTAGGTGCAGCGTGGGGCCGAGCAATCACTGATGTTAGGGTTGAGTCGCGTGATTAAGGGATATCGTGGTGCTGCATGATGTCGTTGAGAGTGGAGATGTGTAGCGGAGGATGAGCGTGATAGGTGCGTATATGGTGGCGGCATCGATCTGAATGGATAGGTGTTCATTGGTTCGGAGAAGCGATGGTGTAACTCGTGAAGCGTGGTGATGTGATTGTGGTGCATGTGTGGTGCGATTTCGGTGACGGAGGTGTGTTTGGATAGATGGTGGTTGGTTATGGTTTATTCGGGTTAGTGTGGTGTGGGTGCGGTTGATTCGCGTTAGCGGTGTGAGTTGGGGTTGGTCTTGATCGTGTGCCCATAATGCCCGATGGTGTTGAGTGGTGATCGTATGCTAGGGTGGGTGGCTAGTCTTGTCATGTTGGTGCTCAGTGGTGTAGTGGAGTGAATGAGAGGAAGAAATAGTTTATAAATTTGTAATGATATTGAAGAAAACTTAGAACAGAATAACTAAAAATTATAGAAATGAACAACATCGTAGAAACGAATTGCCGATTTATAGTAATAAGACTAACCATTATAAAATATAATAAACTAAGATTACTATAATAAAAAATACATAAGAAATAAGTATATCTGGAAACCCGTTTTTAGATTATTTTAATTACATTTGAGGATGTTTCAAATAGTTCAACCACTAAAAATAACTTTTCACTTTTAATTAGCTTATTTACTCTATAACATCAAGGAATTCTTCAAAAGTTAACTTCATACATATCATCACGCACAACCACCCAAGAGAGAGAGCTTCCCCAAAAAATTCATCACACACTACTTTACTCTGTTACCTAAACTTACGTCTATTTTATCTTATCTTGCTTCACCACCATATTCTAACTCAATCAATGTCTTAAACACACCGTACCCAATTTGTATGGAACATCTAAAAAAACCTCGAGAAATTAGGCACATTGAAAACCCCTTCTATTTGAGAACAGGACCAATATGTAAAACAAACTAGATCCCCATTGATCTCCAATAATCTCCAAAAGCTATATATAATGGGTATAATGGACATTAGTAAGAATTTTAAACTTCCAATATTGTATTCTTTTCTTCCCACTCCTCTCCTCTCTCCAGCCTTGACTTTCTCTCTCACTCACACGTCATTTCATGCACTGACACAACCGTCGTTAGGACCATCGACCCCCTTACTAAACCTCAACCAACCGAATCCTAACTCCACCTTCCAGACGTCCACGACATCTACAAGCCACCACATCCCTGAAGTGCAACCGAATCTCCGCCGAAACCAACTCATCGGAACAACCCGATCACCACGACTTTTTGGTTCGCTGGCACGCACCCAACGAATCTAGAGCGTAGCGATTTTGATCTCGATACAGTAGATTATGTTGATGTCGGTTGTTTATTTCGGGTGATTGGGGTTGGTTGTGAGGGAAGGGGAACTGTGCTAGCTTGGTTGCACACTTACGGCTGGGTTATGTTGCGTGTGGTGCTAAAGGGTGCGTTGTGCAGTATGGGTGCAAGCCATGTGTGTGCGTAGTAAGGTTGGGCTTACTTATAGGTGTCTATTGTTTTGTGGCTAGCTGTGGGTGTAGGGTGTGGGTAGTGTGGCCGCGTTGAAGTGACGGTGATCAGGGTAGTGTGATGGGTGCTGGGTAGAGGGTGGCATGAGGGTGTGGGGTGCTGTACGAGTGATGAAGAGAAAGTAAATTTGCTTAATTAAATAAAAAAAAAAGTCTTAAATTATTTGTTAAATAAGTCTCGATTTAAAAAAGTGTAAATATCAATTCCTAATTGTATACCCAAATCTTAAAATCGCCAAAAAATAATCCTAAATGTTACGCAAATGTCCTAAAATTACACAAAGTCTAAATGTAAAAATGTCTACAATCACAATGTATTCCTAAAATAAACACGTGTTGCTCTACATTAATCCCACATGATGTTGTGTGTAATATAATATAATATGTAATAATTAATATATAATATAATAATATATATATATATATATATATAGTGGTAGGATCCAATGAGAAAACCCTACAATGAGAAGTTGTGAAGAAACAGATTTTATCGTTGATTTTTGAGAGAACCCTTAAAATAAAGTGAGAAACAGTTTTGATCGTTGATTATTTGGAGATGAACGTCAAGGAATGCATAAGTTAACATAAATTGCAAATTTTTACATGAATTGATATTTTTTGGTTTTATGCACATTAACAAGAAAATCGTGCACACTTATTACACAAAATGCGCATTTCTTTCAATAAATAAATCTGTATCTCGGTTTAAAATCCAACGATAAAAGATTGCTCCACCTTCCATTTTAAGATCTTATATATATAGGAAACACCCCACTTAAAAGTGAAACTATAAAACTTTGAATACTCAATCTCTATAAACAACCCAAAAGAATCCTAGCCATTTCAATAGGTTTAAATTATCTTCAATTATTTTCCCCTACATCTGTCCTGCTCATACTCCTCCTTCTTCAGCCCTTCACATACTCCTTTTCCTCCTCTTCAACCCTTCATCTCACGTCTCATCCCTATGCGCAGCGAATTTCTACCCTATGATACACACATGCAATTAGACCGCCCAACCCACCACTGGTGGCAAGGTCGCACACGCCGTAACACCAACAAATATCTGCCCTGCCGCAAGCTCATCACGACCGAACCCCCGCACATTGGCCCCACTAGAGATGCCAGCGGGCTGACGCGAAGCCATCGAACCAACAATCGCATTTCGCACACCGCCATAAGCCATCACGGCAAACCACGATCCTAGCTCAATAGTCGTTGCCAACCATACATATTCTATCCCCCATTATATGATTTTGAAACTTTTTATTAACAAATGAAACCCTTATTTGGGCAGGTAGGAAGAGGGTGTGAGGTTTGAGTGTGGATGTACGGTGAAAGGTGCGGGTGAGGATAATGTTGGGTGCGGTGGTTGTGTTGTTATTGGCGTGGTGGGTGGGTGTTGGTAGTTAGTATTGGTGGAGGTTTGTTGGAGACGTGCAATGCGGTGAAGGTAGTTCGCTGAGGTAGAGGTGATGGGGGTGGGGGTGGGTGCGTCGAACGAGAGTGTGCGGGATGATTGGTGTTTTGGTTAGGTGCGTGGTGGTATGGTTTTGTGCTTGGGTGCAGGTGTGAGGTGGTTGTGTGGGTGAGGGTTCGATGAGCCGTAGCGAGTGGTCTCGGAGCTAAGTGCCCAGTAAAGTGGGCGTCTATCAATAGTGATGGCGATGTGGCTTGAGCAACAGCAATTGGTGTGGTTAATGAGGCGTGTGGGCTGCGCCAAGAGGAGAAAATCATAAAAAGTGTATAAATGAGATTAAATCTATAGAACAGAAGACTAATCTGTAGAACTAACGTTAAAATTGTAGAACAATAAAAATAGAAATAAGTGAACATCACACAAATGCAAAACAAATAAAGACTGAAATTGTAGAGCATCATTTTAGTTCTTATAGTTCTCATATCTAAAAAGAGTTCATGACCCAGCGACCTATATAAAAGAGAGAACACCTAAATAAAATAATCTGCTCGTTATTTATATATGGTCAAGATTATTTTTTGAAAAAAGTAAATTTTTAATTTTATACATGAAAGTGCTTAATTTCCCTCTAATGTGCAATAAATTCAGAAATCCATTTTTCATAAAAACAATGCAATTCTGAAAATTTGTGCACATTTCACGCTTGAGTCTAGATATGCACATCTTGACCGCCATCTGAAAAATCCAACATTAAAAGATGCTTCCTCACACAATCACTACTTCCTCATTGATCATAACCCTATATAAGTGTATATATATACAAGCTCGACCGAGTCCATAATGTCGATTCTCGTAGTCTCCGTTACAATTGAGAGTGGATACTATGTTATCTCTCTTCGCTCTAATTCGCGTTATAGCTATATTTCAACATCCTAAATTCATAATTGTTCGACAAGAGTCCAGTGTATTATCTTGACTTAATTAATGGTAGCTTCACCACTGCTGCAAGCTCTTACAGCTTCCTCTGTTTGTTAGGGTACCTGTGAAACTCCCCGACAAAGGACTTTGGCCCTTGAGATCCATTTTACCATCCCACTTTTGTCTGACATTCACCTCTATCTCGCTCCATGCTCATTGCCGTATTCTTGATACTGCTCATATGGTAACTCAAATTGTTTCAATGTTATAGATTGTGAAATGGAGAATTAGGAAAATTAATATTCTTAGTCATCATCATTATAAAAGAAGCCAGTTAATCCAGGTTTTGCTCCACCAACCCTTATTTCTTGAAGCTCACACAGCACTACGTTTTGTGTTCTTTTCAATTTTTAAGGATCTGTTTCTTTATACATAATGAAAATTGATGTTTTAAAAAAATTATACTTTCTTCTGGTAAGCTCCCAAAAGATTATCCTCTATAAAATGAACCTTATATGAACAGAGTATTGAAATTAGTCTATGCTGTTCAATTGATACATGATTCAAATAAAAAGATTGTATATCCTAAAAAAAAAGATCTATTGGAACTGCCTTATTTTAAGGTGCATAAAAAAAAATAAAAGAGTAGAGTGGTTTACCACAGGAATCGGAACTTCAAAATTCTTAACTCAAACAATCCTAATATGAATTATCTATAACTGCAACTCTTTCAAAAAATTGTAGATAAAACTATTGTCATCTAGTCATTTTATTTCTCATTTTATCACATTGTCATACATCTAATGAAACGCTTCTAATGTTCATTCTCTTGACTTTTAAAGGTATTGTTAATTAATGTCAAAACTGATTGACTCCACAATCCCAAAATCCTCTGTTCACTATGGGATATAACTTATCATTTATAAGCTATGAAATTTCTTTTTTATCTCGACCTGTTCCGTACCTTATTCCCATTGTAATTAATCAAAACTTACATCTCTATCTTATCATTTACTTACCTTGGAACATATTTACTTAACATACTTGATCGTGTAAATTGAACTGGCCAACTATTGGTAATCTACATTGGAACAAATTGACCTTGCTTGCAACTTTATCGCAAAGCTATCTTCTAAATGTGGAAAAATAGTACACACTCATATTAACTATTTTCTAGCTGTAATACCTTTATTAGATAAGTCTTCACTATAGTTATGAATGCAGTCGATGTGATCGTACATGTGCTGCTCACTTACGTTCCTGAGGTTATTATTCTTAATTTCGTTATAAATTTTGATCATTAGGTCTAATGATAATTGTGGAGTTCATGTAGCCGACCAATTATGGACTAATACTGATTCGATTGATCGTAGGCATTTCCATGCTGTGTAAGTCGACTAAGAAATTTAAACAAATTAACATCAGGCTGTTGTCACTTTGTGCTTGTACAACCAATAATCAATGAAACCATAATCCCAGAAATAAATGATGATACGGCCACGTTGAATATTAATAAAGGTCTTCTCCATTTCCTATGAAAAAATCCCTATTACATGCAATCCATTGCTTATCACATTAAATACCTTAAGTGGCAAGAAATCACACCTTTGTAAAAATAACATGGAACTAATTTTAAGCCATAATAAAATTCTCTCTAATTCGCTCATATTCTCCGGTAGCTTAATGGTGGGTAAGTTAACAACATATTCGGTGTGGTTTGATGTGGATTGCTTGCCTTTTTGAGTTGTTGAGTTGTCTTTAGGTGCCGGGGCCTGCTTGTAAAGCAGTTTGGTCCAGATTCAATGTGACATTTTCGCGTGGGCTAAGTTTTAACTTTTGAGGTTGGTTAGGGGGTGGGTGCTCTATATCAGCATGTGTGGAATGGGTAGTACAGGAGTGGTTAATTAAGTCAGTATGATAGTCGATTGTGGTGGTCATTACATTTAAGTTAGTCGTGGATATTTGGTAGACAGTTCCCTTCTGGTTTAAATAAATGACAAAGTGGGATAAAGACAATAGGTTAAAGATATGAGAGAATATCTTGCAAACATGTCAAGTGACAATCTTTTTTTAACTTGCAGGCATTAAATTTTGATTAACACTGCTTCTGCTAAAGATTGGAACCAAGATGTCTTTTGTCTTGTGATTATTATTTAATCAATTCCATACACTCTTGTTGAACTTCTTTTTTTCACTTTTACTTGGGATGGTCACAGTGCTATTGTATGTTATTTTTTAGTACCGCCTTGAAACTGCCATATCACGCTGCTGCTAGAGAAATAGTGAACATGTGACTGATCCACTTCTTCTTCAGTGAGTCCGGGTAACCATGCAACGACTTCATAAAGCTTCTGAGCAATTCCCTTCTCCTGAATCCAAATAGATAAAGATGCCCCTAGTAGCTCTTGGATGGTTAGATCTGTTGTATACCTCTATAAAAATGGGGCGTGGTCTTTCCTATGCGCTGTTTGGTCCTCCGGGACTCATATAACACAAACATCTAGTCTCAGATTGTAAAGGATGTGAGAATGTGGAAATCTTCTACTGAATCTGATGTCAATGTTATTGAAACTTGCTTGTAAAACTTGTTATTGAAAAGGTCTCTTGAGGGGTTGCAACTACGATCGTCTGTTGCTCAACTGATCACTGCAAATAAGATCGGCGCTCATTTCTGAGAATGCGCGTAGATTACGCTTTGTTTGGAATATAGCCTCATTTAAGTTGTTATTTTGACCCACTCCGTCCCTTTGATATGTTTAAGTCATGTGGTCCTAGTATTTATTGGCTGCCGTGTTGATGTTATTTTATGCGTACAATGATTCAATCCGCTAACCAGCACAATACATTTGTTTTTAATACTAATGTTGATGTGTTCATAACACAGACCAAGCCACTCAACTCTTCCATCGAAGGTGCTATACCGTTATCTAAGTAATTCTGTAATTCTAAGATTGTGCTTGAAACGATCATCCAAAATTATGTTAATTATCCATATTTTGCATAAATTTCATTTGTCATGGAATGCTGAGATAAGTCTAATTGTTTGTTAAGATATATGACTGGTATCCCTAGCAGCAAGTGACATTATACTTATTTTTAATGAAATTCATGTTACTTCCTTTGAAGTTTAAATTGTAAAGTAAATTCATATTTAAATCTTGTATCATTAAAATCTATTGTATCTTTATAGCTTTCAGGTTCCAGCTACATTAGAGTCTTACATTAATCCCCTGTGACCTTGATATAATTGCTGTTGGAAACAGAATTTATCTTGTTATAATGGTGTTTGAGTGCAGTCTACATCTGATCTGTTGCTGAGGGCGCAATCGGAGAAAATACCAAGTTGTGGATCTATTGATTACCTTCACTTCTACTGCTATAAGCTTCTCAAATATTATAAATTGTTGCAACACTTTATAGTATTCTTCAGCTACTTTTTCATGATACAATCCTATTCCTTTGTTATTCACTGTTGCAAATTTGTTTTCTATGTTTGATTGTTAACTATAAGCTTGTGAATAGCATGAGATGCCATGCCCCATAAATTTTCTGTACGCTTGTATGCGAAACTGACTAAATACGCTACTCATTTACTCTTACGTTCTAGCATTAACCTGATTAACTTGGTAAAACTCTGCCTTGGAAAATTGGATAATTCCATGTCCAGAATTTCAATTTCTGTTAAGCCAGACATATATTGTCTGGTAAAATTTAGTGCTGGTAAGATGTTGTTTAACATAATTAGTTAGTAGTGTGCATTGTCTGAGACAAAAAACAAAGTAAAGTAATAGATTATTGAACGTAAAACTTGTTAGAAGCAGGTCTATATACTTCTATTTTTTTTTTTGCAGTACCAGATTTATAAAAAGGGCAATAGCCTGGATGCACAGTGGTGTCCCTGAAAACGAGGGCGGGGAAGGGTCCACCACAAGGGTGTAGGGTGCAACCATCCCCTTTATTCATTTTTTACAAGAGGTACGTGCTGCTCCAACTTAGAACCCGATAGCCAGTAACCAGATGGCTTACCTGATTTTTTTTTTTTTCTTGTTGCAGTCACTTAATGGATTGAAAATTCTGATCTGTTAGCTAGGATCCGATTTGATCCAAAAGAGCTCATTTTACTGTAATAAAATTTAAAGTGAATTAACTTACAATTCAATCTCTCTCCCACATCTTTTTCTCGGGAATTTTCTGGGTGCCCCCTGAGAATTATGGCATTTCAGAGGTGCTCCCAGCATTTGTAAAATCATGTGGTCCCATTTCACCCAATAATATCATTAAGTTTAGGACAAAGGCAATTGGTTAATTTTTTAGGTTGAATGAAAGGTTGAAGATGAATTTCATGAATAGTAGTTGAGTAGATCATGTGAAAAGAAGTGAAAGTACAGAAAAAGCATTTTATAATTTTAGACCAAAAAACGCAACAAAATTGTACACTTTGCCTAACTTATGAAATTATAAACTAAATGGGTGCCCACACATGATAGAAAATCTAGGGCACCGGTAAATAACCATAAGGCTTAGGGCATCCCATGAAAAATCCTTTTCTTTTTAGATTCCAATAGCGCCGGTCAATATTTCAATAATATAAATTTGTCCCATTAATAAACGTGCTTATTGCGATTTGTGATTTTGCGAACTTGCTAGTAAAGATAAGTCCATGGAGGCGTCAGCCATCACATATCACAGTAAATTGGCAAGTAGGGAAGAAAAGGGTTCTAATTACCTGATTAATAGGTAACCGGTAAATTAGTGCATTTAGGGAAGATCAGAGTTAAAGCTTGGATTATTTTGGAATTTGTCATAGATCGGATTATTGAGGGAAGACCACCAAAAGGTGGGATTATTCATGTGAATTTTTCCTAAATTAWAAGTGTCGAATTTTATTCCCGACACTTTCAATGATAGCCATATCGAAAAAAAAATAGTCAACACACTCTATTGACCGTATCCCCGTATCCGCTATTTTTCTAAACTAGAGTGTCGGATCCTCCGATCCCTACTCGGGTACGACACTCAAAAGCGAGTTAGTGTAACATAGATTATCATCCATTGTTGAGACACTCACACAAATTGTTAGAAAAGGTAAGTATGCTTTAGCAGTTGAACAAGAGAAAAACAATAATTTGAACCAGTATTATTACTTAACCAACTGTTAAAGCATACATCTAGAAAGACAAGAGAATAATAATTGACATAGAAAAGGCAAGTTAGTGAACAAGAAAGCGTTATTAGTYWACAAGAGAAAAACAATAAAACCTTTTTTGATAACTATAGTCCTATTCTCAATATGTTAATATATGTGAACAACACATGACAAAAGTCTCATCTTTGCAAAACGTAATGGTCAATTCATCTACTACTCAACCATTTTCAAGTAGCATTACCCTAACTTTATTAGCTAAGCAAACTTTCTAAACAAATTCAACTGGTAACTGACTCTAAAAAGTTCTTTACACATAAGAAAGAAAAAAGAGATTCAACAAGTATGAAGCTGCCCTAAAGGGCTGATAAATTTACCTTCAGAAGCGAGAGCAACTTTGCATCTATACTCTGATTCAGAAAACGGCAACTTGAAGAAGCAATAAGCTTGCTTGTTGCTTTGAATGACAGGAATCCTTCAGAAGATACCACCATGAATGATCGGACAGCGGAGGCCATAGGAGAAGGGTCATCAACCCAACCAGACGAGTTTATCAGCTTCTGCAATTGCATACATGTGTCAAAAAATACAGGTGAAGAGCACAAGATGTGCAAATGCAATGAGCTCTAGACAGACATCCCATGTCAAGATACATGACACGTAATTGGACTACACCAGAAACCACCAGAAGACTGATCCTGTACATTAGATACTTTATATGTACGTTACTTAGGAAAATTTGATAATAAAAACCAAGGTTATAATCATATTTGAAATAAATACCTACGTTGTCTAAAAGTCAATATAACTACCTAGTTTCACCTACTTCTGAACATTCCAGATGGCAGCGAAATTTGGTAAGGATTTCAAAAGAAATTGTTGAAACAAATATGGATTTCAAAACAAATAGATTGAATTAGGAATATATATAGACAACATAGGTATTTACTTCCAAAAAGTGTCCTAAATTTGGTATTTATCAACAAAATTTCCATTTACATGAACTCTTTTTTCGTTTTTGCAAAGGGTTTCTTGCAAGGGATGAACCCCAATTTGACTTCCTATAGCAGCAATACCCAATCTTGATATCCTATTGCAGGAATACCCAAGTGGTCAATACCCACAATAAGAGGTGGTGGTACCTCCAATCCTTGGTCAAACTTCGAAGAGGAAGCTTTGCTCCCAAGTGAGATAAGTTTCTTATCAAGAAGTTCATTATTATTGGCAAAGTAAAGACGTGGACGCCTCCAGAGGGATAGTGTGTTAGTTGAATCAGACATGAAGAGCATGTAGGGAAGAAAAATTGAAAAACCCAACTCACAATGGCATGTTAAAAGATCAAGAAGTTAGCTGTTGTATTWATAAAATCATATGGAACGAAAAAAAACTAATTGGAAGAGACAGAAGGCTGATCAGACACAATCACACATTTGGCATGTGCACAAAACCAAAAGGATAATTAAAACACATTTCATAGTCAGATAATTGATAATTGCTTGAGATTTTGTGAGTGTGTGGGTGTGTTTTCTTCATTTTGGAAAAAGTACAAACAAATCAGTAACAGTATTTTTGGAAAACCTCCCTACCCACATTAGTAGTCTGCAAGCAACATGATCCATTTGGCTGTCTGGAAGCACTACATCCAGCCTAGATAGTTCAGAAAATGAATATACACTTAGGCCTCGCTTGGTATGGGGGTAATGTATCAAGGGGGTAATAAAAGTCAAACTTGAGAAAACAAAGGTGTTTAGAGAATTAGAGGTAAAAATAAAGGGGTGAAGTGGTGGTGGGGAGGATATAGTGGTGGTAATGAGAGGAAAAGGGAACTATTACCTTCATTTGGGGGGAGATAGTTACCCTCCTCCACACTAGGGTAATAGTTACCCTCATATTGGGGTAATAATTACCCCACTTCTTTTTTTAGTCACAAAAAAATGTAATTATCCCTCTATCACCATCTTAACTCACATGTTTTCTTCTTAGTTTTCTCAAGTTTGACTTTTATTACCCCCTTAATATATTACACCCACACCAAGCGAGGCCTCAACTGAAACAAGCAGCCAACCATTATGAATATTTCCGGTTTGATTTCCAAGTTTTTAGGTCAAGGAGTTGCAAAAATATTTTACTCCTGTAGAAACTTAAGGAACAAAAATTCATAAAATGTAACATAAACAAAGATGAGAACACCTATAACCCACAACAAACAACTAATTACCATACTAACTTTCTTTATTCCATTTTATCTGTAACATTAATATAATACTGTACTTAATAATCAGTTTAAGCAAATTTAAATTAAAAGAAAAATCAAACAAACAAACCACCAAAGCATAAGTATTAAATGATGCTTATATTGGAATAGAGGGAGAGCTGAAGCAACAATAAATCAGGAAAAAAAAAAGGAGCAGTGACACACTAACCGAAAGCTTCTTTAATTGTAACTTGGCATTCATAAGCATGCTTAAAGTTGAAGCTGTATCATGACCAACACCAGAGAGTCCTCCCAGTACAGATAATACTGCATACTGCCAATTGAAAAAATGAGAATAGCTCTTCTCTGTAGCAGGAGGTTCACTTAGAAGTCAGAGAGTATACCTCATATCTTGAAGCAACTTCGTACAAACGCAACCGATGAAGGATATAAGTTGCTAAAGCAGCAATATCATGTCGTTGTTTTTGCATTATTAACTTTAACAGTTGGTTATATCCCTCACTAGCACTAGATGGAACATTTTCACCTTCACGAGGCCACCAACCTAACAAACCTTCACACCCAACAGAGTAACGAGTAGCTTGTTCAATAACTCCAAGGACCAGTAAAGTTACAGTGGCGCTATTATGCATTTCTTGGCTAAGAAACTGTGCAAGCTGCTCCATGCCTCCACCATTCACATAATGAAAACAGCTTTCTTTTCCCGAGCAATGAATTAAAGCTAAACTCAACCAAAGGAGTACATTGTTACTCTGGAGATGCAATAAAAATCCATGAAACAATTTATCAGTCAGATGTCAACGTATCAAAGTATCTATAAGAAACTACGAGAGCTGAGACTTAAGAATTTTTWTTTTTTTTTTAGTTAACCAAAGAGTCAAGGTACAGAGAAGGGTCAGAATGTGGGCCTGCATACTACAATAAGCATAAAGACGCATTTCAATCTGAAAATTATATACTCAACTAAAATTATATAGCCAGGAAAAGGCAAGATGTCGCTGTTGCTGTCCAACCTATTTGACGACATGATTGCAGTAAGACGTACATTACCTTTGATAGATGAGGATGTCCCCCAAATGAAATTTCACTATTGAATTGGAAGTGCTGGAAAAATATATCCAACAACTCTTTAGAGGAGGCTAGATCTGCCTCAGACTCAAGAAAACTGCAGTCTGCCAGGAAATCACCATATATATGCCCRGATTCCACATAATTCTTACAAAGATCAAGAAGATCCCTTTTAGCCTCACTGAAAACATGAATAGACTCCTTCACATTGGCTATTGCTCCCAAATTTAATTCTTGCAATGTGATTCCAGTGCCAGCTAAGTCATTTGTGAAGAAAGAAGCAGCTGCTGCAGTAATTATAGCGATAACCTTGGGACAAAAATCACCAAAATTTCGAACATCTAATATCCTATATATAAGTTGCAAAAACTGTCGTATCTCTGCAGAAATATCTGTAAACGGGAGCATTGATGACAATGCCTTCAAAGAGGATATTGAGTCCTCTAGTTTAAGATATCTAGAATGTAATAYGGGTGGGAGGTCCTCAAGCTTGGCCTCAGAAGATGAGACAAGATTCGCAACAGAGTTATCCAAGTCAAATTCAACATTAAACTGCCCAAGATCTTCAGCTGTGTTTCCATATACAACCAAACTTAGGCTGCGATAACTGCCCCTCACAACCAGATGATTAGTCACCACAGCCTACCAAATTGCAGCGTTTGTCAGTGAGAAAAATTAAAATGAGGGGAAAATCACTTAAGGACAATCTTAACTAATAAACTGCATAAAGATATCATGAAAACCAAATGCCACATGGCCCACACCATGTTGAGGAAAATAGAGAATAGCAAACCTTATTGAAAGGATAAAAATATCATACCAAAGTAGTGCACAAACAATGYTTATTATTATAAAATTAATTAACATAGAAAGAAAAAAGCAATTAAAGAAAACAAAAATTGGCCAAAACAGGCTACACTAAATTTTGTTAACCCAACTTGCTGATTACCTTTGACATACTTGTCTCATAATCACATTCGATCTCGATTATAAAYGWATCATGGAAACCAATTGTCACATGGTCCATACCATGTTAAGCAAAATAGAGAATAAGCAAACCTTATTGAAAGGATAAAATATCATACCAAAGTAGTGCACAAACAATGATTATTATTATCAAATTAATTAACATAGAAAGAAAGAAGCAATTAAAGAAAACAAAAATTGACCAAAACAGGCTACACTAAATTTTGTTAATCCAACTTTCTGATTACCTTTGTCATACTTGTCTCATAATCACTTTCAATCTCTATTATAGACAAGGATATTATAGTAGAATTCTTTAAATATAGCAAAAAAGCTCAGAGTGTGTCCATACTGACAATTCAATAAAGATAACCAGGCATCACAGACATTATTGAGACACTAGTTCATAATATAATACAAAACAAAACTTTTCTGATACAAGCATTATCAAGTACCAACCACAAAAACATAAGCTAGCCTATCCTTTAAAAATTCAAAGAAAATGACAATTGAAAGTACCAATCATCTTAGAAAATAACCTTTTTTTAGCCAACAGCACAAAGCGCTATTAAGTACCAACCATTGAAAGTACCAATTACTTTAGGATTCCTATTCCCTTTTCACTAAAACTCCATCCCTTCTTATAAACATCTTAAAAAATTTGTAGTATTTATCAAAAGATCAATCTGAACCTTCTTTGTTTCAATGTCATTACAACCAATTCAACAATAAGGAGAAGGTCATATTTGATAAATAAATAAATAAATAAATAAATAAATAAATAAATAAATAAATAAATAAATAAATAAATAAATAAATAAATAAAATACACACACTCACACACAATAAGTCAACGCTCTCAAATAATTAATCTGATCATTGTATCTAAAATCACATCGTGCAAAAGATGCAGATATACAATTATGGCATGAAAATTACAATGAAGTCACTTATAAGTCTATAACATCCAATTAACATGACATAAAGCATTGACTACCTCTACTTCAAGCACGTTTGATGATGAATGTGAATACAAAAATGGTTGGCAAAGGCGCCTGAATCTTGCTTCCCCTTCACATTGAACAAATACCTCCAAAGCGAATGAAGGAGGTAAAGTAGCTCTGGAAACAATAAAGAAAAATTTGTGATGTTCAGCATTCTTAATTACTTTAAGAAAATTAAAATAAAACAACAGACATAACAAAATAAAATGCTGCTCTTTTCATACTGTCTTCTTAAGTCAAAATCAAAAGTGCATAACTTTATCATGCATGTAAGTGATTTTGACTGAGTCAATATGCCTTAAAGCTTTAATATAAGGTTAATCTGATAAATAAAGAGCCTGATGGATTCCACAATGAGATTTCGAAAACATTACAAAACAGCATTCAATGGAAGTTAATATTCTGTTATTGAGGGGCCTCTAAATAGAGAAACAAATCAATTTCAAATTGCATATCTATACCTTGTTATATTATAACTCCTCCCAAGATTCCACGTGGTGCATCTTCCCTCCCTCTTCATGCTACTCACTCAAACCAAAATCAKGCAACACTCTCCTCAAAACATGTATGTTATCAGTGCTGCAATTAATTAATCCTCCTTAATTTTACTCTTAATGCAGTGACTCTTCACTACACCTTCTTCAATCCCTTTCACATTCATCTTCCTATAATCAATTGATGATGACTTCCACAATAATTACATTCCAATTTCTCAGATTTAAGAGCGAAAACGTTCAATTGCTTTGATTTGATACAAATTTGGGTGAGCTGATGTTTATTGTTTTGTTTTCTTTTTCATTCAATTTGTTTTGCTTTTATTATGGTTTGCTATTTGCTTCGTTGGAAGGCTGGTTCAGCTGAACATCTTTGTTACCTTCATTGGGTATATATAACTATTGAAGCATTTTGCAAGTTTAACGTTAATCAAACCTTGGTGCATGTATGTGTATTGAATTGATGCATTTTTGGTAAATTTCCTTTCTTGAATTGATAATAATTTAGAGTTAATTAAATCGATTGCAATATTCAAACCTAAGATAGATTGTTGTCGATTTATCTGGTAATTTCATTGTTTTTTTCGTTCGCTTCGCTWTGATGAAGTTTTGTTGTTATCTGCAAAATCTGGAAATGAAAAAACCAATTTTGATATTCMTAGCAATGATGTGAGGAAATATATATTGTTCAAGCGATTTCCTTTGAATTACTGATTGCTTGAATATCATTATAATTTTTTGTCTATATAGATTTTGGCAATGGAATTACTGATTGCTTTTTTATATTGTTGATGTTTCAATTGATTGTTTGATATTAGTTGTTTAAATCTTTATTTTGCTGTCATATATTACAAACAGAACGTTGTATTCTTCTCTCTTCTTCTATGTCTTTAATATCTCTGCTTTTAAAGGTTTTATACCTGTTAGTCTGTTACTCTATTTTTGATGATTTTACTTAGCTGCTTTATTTTGCTAACTTTATGGTTCATATGTGCAAGTTGATTGCTTGGGTTTATCTGGGTTTTGTTTGTATAGATTATTTCTTTCGTTTTTATCAGCTTAATTGTATATGTAATATTCACTTCTTATTAATTTAAGTATGTTCTTAGGTTATTTTTCATGGAAAATCACGCTGCAAGAATTTCGAAGAAGAATTCGCATGATTGATTACCTTGATAATCATCTAAGAATTTTGTAAACACTTGACATTAATCTGGGTGCGCATGAATCGGTGGCGACTAAGTTTGTATATTCTGATAGCATAATTGTTAATTATCGGTGTTTAAAGTTGGAAATTCTTCATTGATTTTTGTAAACACCGACATATACCCCTATTAGAAATTAAGAATTTTTGTTATATTGGTGATCGCAAATACCACCATTAAAGMTTGTTTCACATGATGGAAATTTTATCAGGGAGTAGATTTTTACTAAGAATTGTATACATGATAATTAAGCAAATCAGACATCACCCGGGCAATGCCGGGAAATAAACTAGTTATAGATAATATGGGACCATCACAAATGGGGATATGCTTAAGTTTATAAACAACAGTAATATAGAGGGAATAAATTACTAATCCTGAATACAATTGTATAAAACGTTTGGAATATTAAAAAAAAACACATGTAATGAAAGGAATATTCTTCGCACATGAAGCCTAGATCGAAGATTTTTTGTACCTTACCCCCTTAAGTTTTCACCTTTTTAAAAGATACAACCTTAAAGGGTTTTTTTTTTTAAAAAAAAAAAGTTACCACCTAAACTTTGTCAATTCTTTAAATCTTCCAGCATACTAATGTTTTCCATCAATACAAACGCTTATTGGCCACACTTTTTAACTAACCTCTCTCCATTCCTTAAATACGATTTTTCTCCCAATTCAATCAAAAAGCACTGGTAGTTTTAGCTTCATCAATGAGGAAACAAATCAATCTTCTTTAATTGAGGGAAAATCGAACTACTTCAACTTGGGGTTAGTATTTCACTCCATAACATCAAAATTAGGTTTTTATTTTTGAAGTACAAATTTTAGGGCTTGCAATGCTTTAGTAAAGTTCCTTTTTTTAAGAATTTTAATTTGCTGCTGTAATTATGCAATTAGTCTTCTCTTCCAACAGAATATGTACTAATTGAACCCTAAATTTGCACATAAATGACTGATGGGGAGGTGCTACCTATCGATTCCCATTGTGATGAGTTAAGGTGGTAATTTTAAAAAGTCAAAAACTTGAGATGGTAAGGTATATGAAAAATAAAACCCAAGATTTATATAAACTTTTACTACTTTCATGCTAACTTGATTTCAACAATCCTCATTCCTCACAACACCTAAACATAGCTTTAAAAGAGATCATCTTGGAAAGTAAATGTTCTTCATACTAAAACAATTTTAATTTTTAGAGACAGGGGCTCTCCCTTTTCTCCAAAGCCCCTACACCTCAAAGTCAATTCATGATTTCAAAAAATATTTAGCTATCCAGGCAATCTAGCTATAGTAGGTGGGCACTCCTCAAAGTCTAACAGGAAAAAATAAATTAATTAATTAATTAACTAATAATAATAATAATAATAATAATAATAATAATAATAATAAACATAATAATAAACATAATAACAATAATACATCCTACCTACCAACTTCCCCTCCACATGAGAACTAGGCATCTAGCCCTTTACAAGGCTCTAGACAACAATTTCTACCAGCCATGTAAGCAACCATTTCTAAGCTTCCAAGTTCCATGGCTATTCTCAAYGCAAGTACCTTTTGAGTGTAGTTGCTTCACAAAATAATGTTGTGCTTTTTTATCATCGATTGTTGCCTCTTGCAATCTGATGGTGACTCGAACTTAAATTTTGTTTTTTTTTTTTCCACACTTTTTGATTCTTTATTGATGCTCTCTTACAATTTGTTTGGTAGGTGGTTATAAATGGTGGCAAGAGGAAAAAAATTGTAACTAAATTTGTAAAGAAATTCAATGCCCATTCCTATGGCAAATTGGTAATGCAAATTCATCCCAAGGTATCCACTTTTCATCTTAAATTTTTATACCCAACCTAAGTGGTAATGGGTGGTCTTGAAGATTCATGGAGATWTAATTACAAYTTTAGYGGTGACTTTGTATTAAAAGCTTCTTACATGYAAACGTATAGGCTTCACTGCCATTTAGAAAACATACAAGAATCTTAAGCCTTTATGAATTTGTCTCATACCAATGTAAAAGGAGACGTTGGGAGTATAATATATTGAAAATATAGAATGCTATTCAAAAGGGAATAATACTAAGACTTGGTAAATTGGACTCCAAGGGGTAATCTCAAACACATATTTTTGCCCATGTTTAATTCTCCAATTAGGATTAAAAATAGATTTTAGTATTAATCATGGATTTCAATTATCTTGTTGACATATGTATGAAGGGGTGAAGAACAATGGGGTCATAACGCTCAAGTTAAGCAACCATAGCAAAAGCTAGAGTTGATATGAAACGAATACCTTGTACTTATTGCTTTAACCACATAGGTCTTCTTTTCATTAAGTTTTGGACAGGATTAAAATATTAATAATTTCAAGGGAAATTCTAAATGGTAGACCCTTGTTTTCCTTTTTTCTACATTGCAAGCTTTTACAAATAAAATTATACACAATAGGCCTAAACTTTTAATTATTTGTCTATGGTAAACTTTTTCGGCTAAAATGACATAACAATCATTAGTTATGGAGTTAATTGKTATTAGTTTATGTTAACCTAGGTTTATTATGGTTAGTTTATGTTAACCTATGTAAGATTTCTCATCTTTTGAGCGAAATTTCTCATCTTTAGCCCTAATTCATCCTTTCATTAAGATTTCGCTTAAAAGATGAGAAATTTCACTTTAAAGATGAGAAATCTTACATGGCTTAACATAAACTAACCATATCAAACATAAATTAATCCCCCAACTAAAGGTTTTTATGTAATTGAATTTGAAACAGGTCTACCATAGACAAATGATTAAAACTTCAAGTCTACCATGTATATTTTTATTTATTTATTTGTAAAAGCTTACATGCCTTACAATGTAGAAAAAAGAAAAATAGGGGTCTACCATCTAGAATTTCCCTAATTTTAATTATGCAAAGTACATATTAATGTGCTACACTCTTATAAGGATTTATCAAGATTGTGCATCACATGGTTTTCCTTAAAATAAGTCACAAGTTTGGTTCAAAGTGAATATTGCAAATAGCCAAATCATTTACTCTCTCAAAGCGAAGGAATTAACTAAGAAGCATGGGGACCTCTGGTAGCCCGGGGATGCAAGGGAACGAGGTTGGGCAGAGACAAGTAGGCAACAGCGTAGATTCTATCATTGTGCCTTCACGAATGTGAAAACACAAGTGTTTAAATTAGAAAAATAATAATAATAATAACAATACAGTAATAATCATTTTACTTGAAATGAAAACAAGCGTATGAGAGGAGGAAGTAGTGAGCAAAGAGTTGATTTAGAGGTAAAAGATGAATTCCCTGTGATTAATTGATTACTAAGTTCTAGAGCCTAGCATCCTAGCTCTCTTATGATAGCCATAATTTTTCCATGTGAACATGAATTTTTAAGAATTTAGATTAGAAAAGACTTAGGAAAGCAGGGAGTGAGACATGAGAGAGAAAACTACTTTGTTTAAACTTTCCGCTGTATGGACTACGGGAAAAAAAATGAGCAAGCCTCGTTATCACCACCTCACTTGAAAAGCCACAAGATAGAGGATCGTCAATTAATATCCCCCTCACAATGTTTAGAGCCAGTTTAATAAAGAAAACATGCTGGGTATCAGCTTCCATTAACAGGTTTGCACTTTATTTCTCAAACACYAAGAGAAAAACTTCTCTGATGATGATTGCTGCCCTATAAGGCTCTACTTGCAATAACGCACTAAATCAAAGTCTGAAGGCAGCGTATAAGGACATGATACACAAAATTTTTAGTCCTAGAATGAAGCACAATGCTCCTAATTAAAGAAGGTTACAACAGTCCGCCTAATTAATATTGTTTTTTCAGGTCACACAGGCAATCTTGTATCGGTCTTGTAGAACAGTCCGCTTAATTAATGTCGTAAAACAACTAATAAAGACAAAAGATAGGAGAGGGAAAGAAAAGTGAGCTCAATATCCTGTCATACATACCCAAGAAGTGTGACCGCAGACGAAGCTGATGGTGCATTTTGTTCCAAAAACTCACATGCAGTAATGACAATAGGCTCAGCAAATATAACCTGGCAATAACAAAAGCATAACATTTAACACCCACAAATCAATCAAGCAGCACATTTATATAAGCCAATTTAGCCAAAGTAAGTTCAGTGAAAAAAATTATAAACCTTGAGCATAAATTACCCTAAAACAAACACAAATCAACAAAATAATAAAACCCCAAATGCCAAAAAATTAAATTAATGAAAAAAAAAGAAAGCAGGAAATTTTCAGTATCATATCACAAATTGACCATAAAACCCAGAAATAACAGCGAATTAACACAACCCCATGTCACCCAAACACCAAATTTCTGAAAAAAAAAATCGTAAAAAGATGGCTTTGTAATGCACAACACAAATGAAAGCATAAATTGAAGAAGAGAAAAGAGAGAGAAGTTACTTCGTCAACGTATTCATCCAATTGAGGGTGAACGAAGGTTTGGGCAAAAAGAACACAGGGTTCGGGTCGACCCATGTTGGCGAATTCGGGTTAGGATCTTGAAGTAGTGAGAAGGAGGGTTTTTAGGGTTAGTGCTAAACTAATGAGTTCCTGAAATCATGGCTGTTTTGGTGAGTGTTTGATTCAAGTCTGTGTTTTCACAAACAAGTGAAAGACTGGAAGAAGAAGAAGAAGAAAAGGAAGAGGAGATACGTGTGGCAATTTTGCAATTAATCAAAAAAAGTCACACGTCTAGTGAGTAGTGACGGATCTCAACTCTCAAGTATCAGAAACGACGGGAAATTAACAATTCATCTATGGGAGGAACTTTATTACTTCCTCCGTTTTTTTTATGCCCCATTGTGAAAAAATCGGAAATCGAGGTAAAATTTGGTGAATTGATGAGGTGTATTGATGGGTATTTTAATAATGTAAGTGGAGTCTAAAAAGGAGAGAAAAATGGTTAAAGTAAGTGTATTAATGAATATTTTAATGAAGTAAGTGGYAAAAGTTATGTGGTCCCCACAAAAAAGAGGGATTGAAGAGAGATTAATGAATATTTTAAGTGTGGACRCCAATCRAAAAAAGGAAAAAAATAAGAATGGGGCATCTATTGGAAAATTGTCGTTTTAGTACAATGGGGCGTCTAAAAAAACGGAGGAAGTATTTATCTCTACGGACATTTTCGTCATTCCCATAATTGTAAATTGTTGACTCTGTTGTTTCTATGTGTTGACCCCGTTTCATTTAATTTTTAAACCACATATTTGTAACCCTAGTTAAATGTTGGTTTTCGTATAGTCTTCCCTCCTATTTCTAAGTCGCATTCATTGGAGTTGTTTGGTCTGTCGTGGAGTTGTCGGTGTTGCTTGTTGGTTTAAATTTGTTTTTCCATTTAGGCGATTTGGTCTTCAAATTCGACGAATTGGTTTGTGGTAGCAGTCGTTATCCTTCTATCTGTTGTTATGTAGCGGAGCGAAATTTGAAATTGTTGTCGTTCTTTTGTGGTGTTGGTATTGCGAAATTAGGGTTTGAAGCAGAAACCATAATTGTTGTTTCCTTTTTGATTTGAAAAAAGGGATTTTGTTAGGATAAGTCCCAAATTACTGAAGTCTGTTARAGAGGGTGGCGTTGGTGTTGAAGCATTCCTATATGGAGGGCGGTGATGGTGACGCAATCGACCTTAACTGGCCTTGGTTAATTGATGAAGAAACTGTTCGAGTGGAAGAAAATTCCCTAGAAAGAGTGACGCAAATTGTGAATCGTTCAAAGGTAATTATCAATTATAGTTGTGRGTAAATTGGGTGTGGTTTGTTTTGATTATAATTGTTATTGTGTCTATGATGTTGAAGCGTGCCCAAAAAGCTGTTGACGATGGTGTGAATGAAAAGATTTTCATGCAAGTTGTTGGTAGACCCGTATGTTATTGAATTTGTAGGTGTGGATAATAATTTAGTAATGAATTTGTTGAATTATTTACTACGCAGAGGTCTACATGTAGCAAAGGAAATGAAGTGAAGTCCTCGGTGATGTTTTGAGGTTGAGGAAGGCCTCTCGGGAAAGGGTTAGTGTGTAATTGTYTTTGTTCATTGAGAATTCTTATTCCCATTGTAGTATGTACGAATTGCAGGTTGTTTTAAGTAATTGTACCATGATAGGGTTCCATGCTTATTCCCATTATGGTACCCTTATATATTATGAAGTGATGTAGTTCATGTAACTGTGTGATGTAGATGGTAATTGTAGTGTTATTGTGTGTTGAATGTAATTGTGATTAGTAGGGCACTGAGTGGTCACATGTGTTGAAATTTAGTTAATGTGTTATGTTGCAGCGTCCAAATGTGAACTACAGAGTGGAAACCTTCGGTAGGATTTGTAAGTCATTTGATGATGCTCAGAGTAAGTGGGTGAATGAAATGGGTTTTGGGGGGTTACTACATTTAGTTGATAGGCATTTGCCTAGAGCTCTTTGTTATTGGCTTATGACGAGGATTGATCCTGTTAATGAGTTGTTAATTTTGGGGGATAAGAGATATAGATTATCTTCGAATCAGGTTAGGTGGGTTTTCGGGATTCCGAAGGGAAAGTACCGTGTTCCTTGTAAGTTTGAATCCAACTCTCTAAGTCATGATGTGTTAGATTTCCTGAATAGGCATGGTGTTGTTCGTTGTAGTGTAGATCCTCGGAATGGTAAACAAGTAAGGAAGAAGGTGTTAGTAGTTACTCTATTTGTTGTGCAGAGGTTGATGATGGATTTCCATCCTAGTGAAGCTGCTGAATTTAAAAGGTTGTTTTTGTTTGTTGCATTGGAGTTGGTTCTGTCTCCAACGTTGTGTAGTAGATTCCCTAATGAGATGTTGCCAGTTTTATGTTGCGCTGAGGGAGCTCGAAGGTACGATTGGTGCGGTTTTGTATTAAGGAAATTGATAGGAAGCGTGTAACACCCCTTGGTGTGAACAAGAGCCCACTAGTAGATATTGTCCTCTTTGGGCTCTTTGGGCCTAGCCCGCAAGGATTTGCTTTTGGTGTGGGCTTGTTACCCACCCAAAAGGCCTCTACTAGGTTGAGGTATCAATCTACTCTATATAGTTTTAAAGTTTTTAAAGAAATAAATGAATGGTTTATTGTATAAGCGTTGAAGTTAATCTTTAAAACATTTTCGAGGTTGATTTTTAAAAGTTTTATGGGGTTTCAAGGGAATATGTATTGCTGTAATTTTGTGTTAGGAATCAATAATAATTGATTTCTATTTGGTTGTAGGAGGAAATTCTCCTTGAGTTATTNGTGAGTTGTTGTGAATAGTTAGTGACATGTTACTTCATATTTATTTGGTTTAGAATGTATGTTGTGCTTGGTTTAAATATTTGTTAGTGTGGTGCAGATTTTTTACCTTGATAGGCTACATCGAAAACCAGTTGAGTGGGGTGTAAAACCGAGGGTAAAGGTTTGGTTGGATGTGGAAATACATAAGGCTTGTATGGCAGATAGGTTCGAAGGTGATGGCGACTTTGGTTGTGTTGGGGTATAAAGCTTATTCTTTACTCTTTTGTTTATTGTTGAAAGTGGTTGGACATCGTTGCATCGTTTAAATGATTATTGTTATTTGTAGGTAATTGATGTGGCGTGGTGAAGCACATCCCCTTGTTGCTCGGGACAGTGAAATTCCTTTCGATGAAGATACTTTGAGTGATGTAACCTGATATTGTTTATGTAATTTTGTTGGTTGTAGTTATATTAGTTGGCCKATTTGTGAGTTGACGTTGTCGGAGTAAGTTGCTATTAGTAATTTGGCAAGCAAGTTTATTCTAATGGAGTTATGTTGTTTGAAAACCTTATTGAAATTGTTGAATTCATTATGGTGTTGCGGTTTGTTATAAGACGATTGAGTATTTCTGCCTGTAATAATATTGTTACGTTGGTTATATTAATGTTTGTGGGAAAAGTAGAGYTAGKAGTGGTGTAATATATCATTATGGTTTAATTATTTTTTGACGAGATGGTATGAAATTATTTCTCTTTTTGTTCGTTGAGGGTCGTTATGGAATTTTAGCATTACGCATTGTTGGTATTTTATTCTAGTAATTATAATTTGTTGTCAATAAGTATATGGTGTAGTGAAGATTAATTTTGTTGCAAAGAGTTATGTTAAAGCGATAACAGATCTTCCATAAAATTTGTTTGTTCGGTACACAATAGGCCCAAATCCAGCAAACATAAATAACTAGGGTCAATCTAAAAACATACATAAAGTAACCTAAACATGGCCCAATCTACCCTGGACTTCATTCCAAAAACTAACATGGCCCATTGTTTGAGACACAACCTATATTACAATGGATACTAGATCCCTGACCCAAAAACATACAATAGCAGGACCGTTGGACTGGGKTTTAATTCCAAAAACAAACAAGATTCATAGAATGWAGTGATAGAACTYCCTAAGATTCTTTTGTGCACCTAGAACAAACAAATATTTTTCACCGCAAGGCCYGCTAGTCGGTGTCGGTGGTCATGTAATCCGATGATGATGGGGAGTCTTTGGAGCGGCTGTAGAGATAGTCTCCATTTCTGACAGGAGATTTAGCAACTGATCGTTGGGTCCTCTTGATATCCTTGGAGTCGTGCARAAGGTAGAATTCGTTGACGTCTCCGTCGATGAAGGCAGCCCAATGTTAGTACAACTTTTCAATTGTCATGCTCAAAGGTGCCATTAGCTCAAGTGTCATTGGGTGGTCTACCACAGTTTGCTTGATGCAAATTTTCTTGTACCTTGTATCAGTGTTCATAAAAGGATCCTCCTGTRTCATTTCATGCGAATTTGGTCGTAATATGAGACAATTATGACAGTATAATTAAAAATCCCAAAAAMTTGACCATAAATTATAATTTTTATGATTAGTCCTACAGCAGTAATAAAATATAATATGCAATGTTTAGTTGTCTGGATTATGTTAATTGTTAATAATGTAATCATTATAATGTGTTAGGGCTAGTTAACTATTAACTTCCCATATAATCGTCATTGGTTAAATTTATTATGTGAATCTCACAGATACGAAAAATTAAACAAAAAACAGTATAACCTTAATTACATAATATAATTTACCTAGTCATGTTCGGCACATGATGCAATAAAAAAATAGAAACACCTCTAAAATAGAGTTTCGTATCCCAGAAGAAATAAGATTAATGGAATTAAGTGCCATAACCTCGACGAACAAGCCAGTCGGCCTACTGGGCAGTTCGAGTGTCCACCTCCTGTAGTGGCTGATCTTCCTTCCATCTTTAACAAGCTTGATCTCATGTTGGGTGGACGTCCGAACGCTTCGCATACATCTTACGAGCAACACGTAGTTTCTGACTTATTCACAGCAAAAGACTATCCACATCCACATGTTGTCGTTTCTGAGTCTTGAGTTGATGTCCTTGAGTCCCTCCCCTCGTGATGCGATCCGAACGACTCCCTTTTTTTTTTTTTTTTTTTCTGGCGGTTTTTTTTCGTCCGGCCTTGATGAGGTTGCATGCACCCGGTTTTTCTGGCCACCGCTTAGTTTGTTTTCTCCTTTTCTTTCACCCTGTGTCTGCTCAAGGTAGAATTGATGCTCTAGTGTATGTCCCAACCAGAAATTCATCCTTCCGTTTCCCTGAAGAGCTATTATGTGTTGATGGTTTGTTGTTTTGTGGTTGTAAGGTCGGATTTTGTATGCCTAGTGTTTACAATGAGTCCCGTTTTGTGTTGTTGTTCTAGTTTTCTTTGGGCAATGTAGTGTGACCCCATGTTGGAGCCGAGGGTCCGACATGTAGGTGTCCCCATTTTCCCTTTAGTGCTAGGTGTGTTTGTTTCATTTATTGCCCATAGGGTCGAGAAACTGATTGGGTTAAGGCATTGATGTTGTAAGTAGAGAATTTTGGTTCGTTGAGTGTTCAGAGGTTGTTGGTCCAGGATTGCTAGGACCCTCGCCCTTTATATTGCTTGTTGCCCTAGGGGTTGTGTATCTTTTTTATTGTTATATTGTTCTACAGTTATGTACTTAATTTATAACAATTGATTTTTACATGATAGTTTATGTTCTGGTTGATCCTTCATGTTTGTAAAAACGAGCCAATCGATTTCACCTTAGTAGTTGTTCACAGTGATATTTGATTCTGTCATAGTTTTGTATAGATTGATTTTTATTGTCTATTAGAAGAAATTATTGTTATTTTTTATAGGGCACATGGTTGTTGTGATGCGTTTTTGTATGTTCTATTGATAGTGAAGACACCTAAATGTCCTGCCAAGATAACCCAGTGAAATAACATAAGCCCAAGCCTGTTTGTTTCTTGCACGATGAAATGCATCGTCGCATTGTAGAATAAAAGAGCATATCTCTTTACAGTACTGAGACCCCTGACACGTTGAAATATAGTAAAGCTTAGGTGTGCTCAGATTGAGCATATATTTTCAACTGACCCTCCAGTTTTCGACAAAGAAAAATAATACGATACCAAGAAATCTAACCTCAATTTTATCCTATTTATATTTTTTATAAAGTAGCTAGTTTCCTAGTTTATTTACGTCAACATACTGTTGCTGTTTCTTCCTATTTAGGATTTTTAAACAAACTGAACATTTTGATTAATTCGTCGTCGCCGCATAAATACACTCATTATGGTTCCATCACACATCCTGTAGTGAATTTTTCCTTCCACCACTTCATAAGATCTCAAAAGGGTACCTTAGCACTACTTCAATGCAATTAATTGTGGTCCTGGAGAGCGAAACCAGCCACACTTGATGAAAACTAACGCCACTTCGCATTGAAACCCATCTAACAGAAATGATGAATGTATCCGCAGCCTAGATTATTGGATTTTACTGAGACTAATTATCTATCCATTATTACTATCTGAGAAATCAGAGACATTAGATAAGAATCTTATGTAATTCCTTGCCAAGACACCCGAATACAATATAAGAAAAAATAACAAGAAAGAGTATACCATATCCAAAGATAGAATAACATTCAACCTCGTGCTCCTATGCGTGTTCCCCCCCTCCATTTTAACATACTCTTAATATTTTACAAAACTATATAACCTTTATTGCCTTGTGGAGGTCGGTCTATAAAGGTGTCTAAGTTCGAATGTATCCACATAGTGGACTCCCCATATCTTCCACCCGAACTAACATAATTCGCGTTAGAAACTTTCATAGAATGTATCGTTTCCAAGTTAGGGTTCCTCTTGGAGTAAATAAAACTTCTAAATATATACGCATACAATCCATTCCTATCAAGTGCTGTCGTATATAACCTCATGAAAGACCCTCTTTATCGAATTTCGATTATGATTAGATCCTCGAGTGTAGCACCTAGCCTGTCGTATTTATCCAGCAGGTTTACTGCCTGGTAGTCTCTTACCGAACAGACGTAGCCTGAGTATATGCCGCACTGTCGACCGTAGAACGAGGTGTCCCATCTCTGTCCACTTGCGTTTTTTCTCCTCGGGCCAATCTGAGCACAATTATCCTTTTAAACCAATTGTGAACATATCAGCTTACTTGAGACTATTTCTAACTTATATGACTCAAAAGGGAAAAGTGATGTCAATGTAAAACTGCCAGAATCAGAGCTCAGTGTTTCTTAGGGAACCAGTTTAAATAGCTACTTGTCATTATCATTTATCCTTTTAGGAACCAGTAAATACTAACGTCAGTGAATCATTTCTCTTTTTAAAGCCAGTTAGAATAGCAAAACTTGTTCATGATCATTTCTTTTTAGAACCGATGTTAGACATAAGACTAACCTCTGAATTCATTTGATCTCTTTTTCTTTTAGTACTACCATGAGACCTTCGCATCATGCCTACCATATCTTCCTAACACCACGTAAATTATCGTTTATAATCTTATTCCGCACGTCACCTCTAACCTTACTCTGTCTCTAAACAGACTCATAAAATATTCATCCGTTTCTTCTGTGAGATTACATTATTCGAATCTTTTCCGGTCCCTCAATACTCAACTTGTAAGATACAAACGTAATGAAAGGCTTTACGTCTTTCTAACTTCGATTATTTTGTCATTCATCAAAAAGTGGGAATTTCAACATGAGCCAACTAGAGCTTTAGTCAACCAACATTGATTATCAATTACTATTAGATATCACTCGAACCCAACTTAAACTATGAACTCCATCTATGTGTGCAATTGCATTACTTAACTCAAATTTAGAACGACGTTCCCAAATCTTAATGTAATCATTAACAGTTGTATGAAAGACTACACCAATTATTTAATATTCGTACTCCATTATGCAATGAATGACTGATGGTATTTCCCATCTACCTAAAGATTAAAAGTGTTATGGAATACATTAAACTAACTGTGATACAAGAAATCTTAGTCTCTCCACCTATATGTTATTTCTCATTACCAGTTATTGAGGTTTTGTCTTCTTTCCAGTATACCTAGTTTTACCAAACCAATGATTACGTTATCACAAGCCTCTTGTCTCCCTCTATTACAACCGATCTTCTATTTGAATTACATCTCTATTACTGTGTTCGAAAAATATCAACCGATTCCAAGGCCGATCAAAATTGTCCAGTTGCCCTTTGACCTCTTGTTGCTTTACCATCCTGAACGTAATCCACATTATTGTTGAATTTTTTCTTAGTAGTAATCGACATAGTTTTCAAGCCCAAAATGTCCGATCTGTAGGTATACTTCACGCTCTATATCGAATACATATCTGTACAAAGACTAAACCATAATTGAGATCTTGTTGACAGATTGTAGTGGTATAGATTGCGGTTCAAACTGATAATAATATTAATTTCTCTATAATAGTTCCAAATATAGATATTTCACGCCAATCGAAGATATAGATAATTTAGATTATTGCTCTGCTCATAAAGATTTGTTATAAATATTAAATGTTATAGTGCACTGATTTAAACAAGACACACGACCTAGGTGAAAATTATTAATGTGAAAGTCACTTTAAACTCAAAGTCAATTACTAGTTGGAACTATAAACCCGGTGTCTGAGTTATTAAGATACCAAAATTTTACCATTGTTAGCAAAGGTTTAAAACAGTGCCTCTAAAAGCATACAACATACGTCAACCAAAATTCTTAGGATAAGGTAGTCCACTCCCAATTCTTGACACATAAATAGAAGGGATCACCAATTTCGAGATTTCCTAAATGAAGATTAATTATTGGTTCTTGCGGGGATTACCCTGATAAAATACTAAAGTGGCCCTTATACAATCTAAAAAAGTTAAATAATTTGTGCAAACAATATATAATATAATTTAAAAAATCTCGGCTACTGAGTGAAATGGATGCATTGCCCAAATTTGAAGACAAATCACTTGAGATGAGATAAGAGTCAATGAATATGTGTCTGTAAGAGCGCGTGACTACCTAAAATTGATCGTTGTTCATTTATTTCCGAATGGATAAATCCACATATGGAAAATGTACGAAATCTAAATTACTCTCCATAATAATCTAACCAAATCCCTGCCCCCGTTAACCCCTACCGAAGACCTTCAAGTGCGCGCATAAACCAGTTATGGATCCAATATCAACGTAGTTGGCGCAGTATAAACTATGGTGTGCTACGAGCTATCAAGCGTTACACAGGTGCCGTATACAACTCTGTGCATCTATACCTCAATAAACCCTATACAATCACGGCGATCAAACACCTCCTCTTCCACGGATCAGAATGGAGCCTTAAGATATTTTTGAGGAGCCAAAACAAACAAAAGCATAAGATCTTAACTTGTTGAGACACACATATAGACATTATCATGAGTGCCTTAATTACTCAACTTCTAGGTCCTTGACGTACTCACGCTCTTTAATGACATAGAGCTAACAATCACCAAATACACCCCAACGACAACAATATCGATGCACTGTTCCGGGTAAAGGCATTTCAACCGGGGATTCGTGCTACAAAGGCCCACCGCAAAGTCACACATGAGACTGTAGTACCAACCTCGCTTCGGCCGCTAGTTACTTTTTTCTCAAGCGCCAGCGACACCATCGTGACCTAACCAATTTTACGACGCGATCTCACCTGGGAAGTAATCACCGTCGAACTAGGCCTGGAAAGTGGCAGACTTGAAACAATAGACTCATACAGTATCCGAATGATCTAGTCCGTTTACTTATATGTTGAATGTGTCGCGCAGTTTGCATGTTACCCTTCGCAAAAAGAAGTTAGTCCAACGCCAAAACTTAAAGGCAACTTAACTAGTCACAAGATAAAATAGCGAGGCCACATAGTATTTCCGAGACCTATCCAGTGAAGGGCGTGTAATCTTTACCCTTTGTGTTTTCGCTAGTACGCAAATTGTTGTGTAAACTAATTAGAACTACGCAAGAGCTGCTAATGACTAAGAGTCCGATGACGTTAGACACTCTACGACGTCGCGCCATGCCCGTGTTTTGTGCACGTGGTTTCTTCTGATCGTGTGCAAAGAGGTATCATTGGCGTAACACCTCGTTGAACCAACCTATATTGGTTGTTTCTAAAATTGCTCTTACTACGTAGTGTGAAATAACTCTGCTGTTCAACCCCAAACCTCATGTAGATTTAACATTGGAGTAACATCTCTCTAACTTCACTTAATCTCCAGCGTCCGCTACCACTTCAGGTACTATACAACCTGGATACCCCTAAGAGACTGTACATACTAACCGTCAAAAAATTTAGTCCAACCTCCAATCCGCGAACATTTTTAATCTCACCCTTGAACACTACAGTGCATATACACATGACCCGCGCGCACTCCCTCCATCCTCCTACATGTCGTGGCAGTACCTTGTACGGAGTGATTATGGAAGCCTAGAACTTAAAACACCGCCTAATCAAACACGGCTTTAACAACTAGGCCAGATACCATACCAATGTAGGCCATCGTGCTACATCTTCAGGTATAGACATTTTCTAGAGATCTCGCATTTCATCCATAACATCAGGCATTAATCTGCATCCAACACTCATTTGATCAAGGCAGGTTAAGAATCATTCCTTATCCTTATCCAAACAACTCTAAAGAACATAAGCACAAAAAAACAAACCGCACTCAAATAAAATATCACACAATGAGAAATAGTGACAATAAGCGTGATTGTGAGAAAATATGGACCAAAATAGAGTCAATCGTAATTACTAGTAACAAGTTGAGGACCAAACATACAGATTACCGCCAAATGGGCTATAAAATGCGAAAGACGGGTCATTTTAGTCAGGCATGAGTCTTTGAGTCAAGAGTGATAAGGAAAAACATTCCAAACTTTAATTGTAGTTAGTACATTGTTAGTACCTACATTGTGGTTCAGGAAAACTTCAAAACTATTTGACCTCTCAGGCCATTAAAGGAATGCTCGCAGTGCTACATACGAGAACTGCTATAGGTATCGAGAGCCGAATTCAGGTACACTAATCTCACACTACTATGACCCATTCCCGCAGGCAACCCTTTTCAGAGGCCACCAAAGTCTAGACGTAGTAATTCTCATCATGTCGGAAGCTCAGATAATCATGTAATAGACGAAACCAGGAGCACAGTTAGGAAGATGTGACGTCTCACTGATTAATGCAGATTCAATCATTAAAATATAAATATACAAAATAAAAAGATACAATAGACTTCTGTGTCAAACTGTCATGCCAAATGGTTTTGAAACTTTAACGCCCGCGCCAACTCTTTCTTCTTGTACCCATGCCAGCTAATTAGGTCTGAACGAGAACAAATAGTGGAAAAAAATGGTATCAAAAAGGGCAAATTCAGCGACGGGGATGCAAATTCAGCGAAAGGATGGAGAAAAGAGCACCATTATTACTATTTCACACCTCGGCGGAGCATGAGATACTTTCCACCTCTGCTAGCCAAAGTTGAACGATCCGATGGCTGACAATTTCTTCGGGCCAAACGATCTCCCTCCAATCAGTGCGCGTTTAGAATCTAATCATTGACGACCAGTACCCAAGTTTTCCACTCCTCAAGCCTTCTCTATCTAAAGACTCCAACCATGTCTCTCGCCCTATAATTGCGGGTCATCAACACTTATCTCTGCTTCAAACGACCCCAAAGTAGAGCTATTCCCACTTCCATCCCCGCTTGCACACTTACGTGTGGTCAGAAGAGTAAATGGTTTCTTTACTCGCGCTGTCTCCCAGACTCAGATGGGCGAAGATCTATGAACTTTCTAGATGTTGCTCCGTGCGCTTTTATGATCTGCGTCTTATACAATTAGTGGAGTATACCAGTTCAACCTCACAACTACTCTTCCTGACTCAGCCGTGTGCGAGCTAAATTCTGAAACAAGCGCTGAAGTATTCTGAATAGATTGGATTTGACTGTTGTATTCCCTCTCTTAAGATGGAGTAATGCACAACCATGCTGCACAAACTGGTAACTTCAGGGTGCTCTCATCCCTGAAGTTGAATGCAGTGGTCAGGGAGACTTTTCATATCCAAATCTTACACACGAGGGATACCAATAAACAATCATCTTCGCTATTTGCCTAGATACTTTCGATAAGGTCTACCACTTGGTATTTCCATTGAGGATGACTATTGAAAGAAAAATAACGTGCAGCAAGAACAATCCAAGATGAGACCAAACAAGCAAGGAAAGAGCCCCTAATTCTAGTTCTTGCAGAAAACACCGAGACATCGTTCCAGACAAACTGACATAGCTACTCCTCCTATGGTGGTCCCAAGGAATCAAGTTACTACCGTCCTGGCGTGAATATTTTCAGTGGGCATTGACTTCACTCAAGCACTTGAGCCGAGCTTCAAAGCAAAGGAAGATTACACCTATTGGACCCCTCCCAGATTCTCCCAGAGGAAAAAAGAGTATGAATTTGGAAGTCCGATAACGCCACCTATGTGCAGGATATACCTATCAGAGGCAGAGGCCACGGACAACTGGGACTGGTTTTGGAAGCGAAAGAATGCACATCTTATGACATTTTAATGGTTAGAACTGAATCTAGTGTCGAAGGTCATCTCCACTCTTCCCTGCTATAAAGCAAAAAAAGCTATACGTCACGCCAACATCAACATCCAGACCCCATCCTATCAATACACTCTCCATATTTCTGTTAGAAATGACCATAAAAACTATCTCATTTGTCACACCTAACATATACTTCAAATCAAGTTCCCCAGTGATCAAAAAAGACTAGTCAAATGTCACCATTCCTACTCTTTTACTAATGTACATTCTCCTTCTAATTAAATGGACAATATGAGAAGTGGACAGCGACGATTGACAACGACTACTATGAAGGCGTCGCGAGCTAGCTAAAGATATTGTTTCCATCATCATCAGCCCATTTGATCTTCGCTGATGTCAAAAAGAATAGTTGTTAAAGAAGAATTCCACGTACACAAGAATCCTCAAATACCACCTACTAATAAAAAGCTGGCAAATTAAAAGCAGAAGACACACTTCGATAGAATGTGCATGTTACTTCGAGCAATGGGATGGGGCCGAATTCACTAAGCAGCAACGCCACTGCCGCAGGCATGACACTGTTCAAGCTACATCAAATCAATTTCCCCAAACGCGGCAAGAAGAGGTAGATGACCCAAACAGGCATCAAGCAACAATTAAAGAAGCAACAGACCCACAAGAAGCGCAGCAATGAACGTATTGGCAATTGATCGTCACCTCGGAAGAGTCACCGTGAGGCTCTCCTCACAAGCTCTCACTTTGAGATCAAGTGCTCTCGAGCGAGACAAACTCCTGAAGGGTTGGGGAATTTATGAATAAAACCAACCTAGCAGCTAGAAGATGTCTCTCCTTTACTCTAAGTAATCTACCTCCCGATCTTATGACTGCCTCCTGAGGGGCTGACCACATCTTCTCAAATAAGCCCTTCACCTCACTATTTGGAGGGTTGAGAGCCCCGACTTCACAACAATTACCCCAAGAGTGACCTTGGTAGAAACGAAATACTCAATCCTGCCTCTCATCCGCGAGATGTGTTTGCCCTTTAAGGACTGCTTCAAAAGCTTGGATAGTTCGCCCGAACACGGACTCTAATCTCTCAAGCTCAATACTCAAACCATCCGATCGTCGTGTCCAGATACAATTTCAAGGAGACAAGCTCTCGGAGTCGTTATGGCTCAACATGTGCTGGACAATCGAAAAAAAAAAGGGGTTGCAGTTCCATGTATTAATGGTACCCGTAAAATTTTCAGTTCATCTACTGCCCTTTGCCGCCCTTGCGTGCATAGATTACCTAGAGCCAGCCTGTCCGCGCTCATTGCCTTAGCCCAACAAAGGTCAATTCTTACTTCCATCTGGCGCTCCC
>SNQN01002332.1:43324-76043 GCA_008642245.1 Bassia scoparia | reverse complement strand
TGGGTAAATGGTTTTTGTCGTTCAATACGAGTCAATTCAAATTTAGGAAGACTAATGGTGTCTAATAAGACGTGTATAAGGTTAGAAAACTAGTATATGGATGAAATGTGACAAGATAGGAGCGAAATTCACAAAAAACACCAAAAATGGCCTAAAAATGTCAATTTTTAACGTAAAATGGTCTTTTGTTGTTCAAAACGAGTCAATCAAAGTTTAGGAAGCCTTATGTGTCTTATACGATGTGTCTAAGGTTAGAAAACTAGTATGGATAGAATTGTGACAAGATAGAAGGAATCACAAAAAAGCCAAAAATGGCCTAAAATTCAATTTTAACGTAAAATGGTCTTTGTCGTTCAAAACCGAGTCATCAAAGTTAAGAAGCCTAATGGTGTCTAATAGGACGTGTCTAAGGTTTGAAAACTAGTAATGGATGAAATGTGACAGATAGAGCGAAAATCAAAAAAATCGCCAAAATGGCCTAAAATGTCAATTTTAACGTAAAATGGTTTTTGTCGTTCAACCTAGTCAATCAAAGTCTAGGAAGCTAATGGTTCTAATAGGACGTGTATAAGGTTTGAAAACTAGTAATGGATAGAAATGTGACGAGATAAGAGCGAAAATCAAAAATGGCATAAAATGTCTATTTTTAAGTAAATGGTCTTTTGTCATTCAAACCGAGTCAATCAAAGTTTCGGAAGCCTAATGATGTCTAATAGGACGTGTCTAAAGTTTGAAAACTAGTAATGCATAGAAATGTGACAAGATAGGAGCGAAAATCAAAAAAAACGCAAAATGGCTAAAATGTCAATTTTTTACTAAAATGGTCTTTTGCCGTTCAAAACCGAGTCAATCAAAGTTAGGAACCTAATGGTGTCTAATAGGACGTGTTAAGGTTTGAAAACTAGTTATGGATAGAAATGTGACGAGATAAGAGGAAAATAACAAAAACGCAAAAATGGCCTAATATGTCAATTTTTAACATAAAATGGTCTTTTGTCGTTCAAACCTGTCAATCAAAGTTTAGGAAAGCTAATGGTGTCTAATAGGACGTGTCTAAGGTTAAACACTAGTCATGGATAGAAATGTGACAAGATAGGAGGGAAATTCACAAAAACCCCCAAAATGGCTAAATGTCAATTTTTTACGTAAATGGTCTTTTGTCGTTCAAAACCGAGTCAATCAAGTCTAGGAAGCCTAATGGTGACTAATAGGTGTGTCTAAGGTTGAAAACTAGTAACGGATATAAATGTGACAAGTTAGGGAAAATACAAAAAGCTAAAATGGATAAAATGTCAATTTTTTGGGTAAAATGGTCTTTTGTCATTCAACCGAGTCATCAAAGTTTAGGAAGACTAATGGTGTCTAATATGACGTGTCTAAGGTTAGAAAACTAGTAATGGATAGAAATGTGACAAATAGGAAGCGAAATTCACAAAAAACGCCAAAAATGGCCTAAAATGTCAATTTTTAACGTAAAATGGTCTTTTGTCGTTCAAACCGAGTCATCAAAGTCTAGGAAGCTAATGGTGTCTAATAGGACGTGTTAAGGTTTAAAACTAGTAATGGATAGAAATGTGACAAGTTAGAAGCGAAATCACAAAAAATGCCTAAAATGGCCTAAATGTCAATTTTTTGTAGAATGGTTTTTTGTCGTTCAAGAGAGTCAATCAAAGTTTAGGAAGCCTAATGGTGTCTATACTAATTTCTAAGGTTAGAAAACTAGTAATGGCATAGAATTGTGACAAGTATAGGAGCGAAAATCACAAAACCCAAAAATGGCCTAAAATGTAATTTTTAACGTAAAATGGTCTTTTGTCGTTCAAACCGAGTCAATCAAAGTCTAGGAAGCCTAATGGTGTCTAATAGGAGTGTATAAGGTTTGAAAACTAGTAATGGATAGAAATGTGACAAGTAGAAGCGAAAATACAAAAATGCTAAAATGGCTAAAATGTCAATTTTTGGTAAATGGTCTTTTGTCGTTCAAACGAGTCAATCAAAGTTTAGGAAGCCTAATGGTGTCTTAATATGAAGTGTCTAAGGTTGAAAACTAGTATGGATAGAATTGTGACAAGATAGGAGCGAAAATCAAAAACGCCAAAAATGGCCTAAAATGTCTATTTTTAACGTAAATAGTCTTTTGTCGTTCAAACGCGAGTCAATCAAAGTCTAAGAAGCCTAATGGTGTCTAATAGGACGTGTCTAATTTTGAAATCTAGTAATGGATAGAATGTGACGAGATTAGAGCGAAAATCCAAAAATCGCCAAAAATGGCTAAAATGTCAATATTTACGTAAATGGTCTTTTGTGTTCAAATGGAGTCAATCAAAGTTTAGGAAGCCTAATGGTGTCTAATAAGACGTGTTGAGGTTAGAAACTAGTAATGGATAGAAATGTGACAAGATAGGAAGCGAAAATCACAAAAAACGCAAAATGGCCTAAAATGTCAACTTTTAAACGTAAAATGGTCTTTTGTCGTTCAACCGAGTCAATCAAAGTCTAGGAAGCCTAATGGTGTCTAATAGGATGTGTTTAAGGTTGAAAACTATTAATGGATAGAATGTGACAAGTTAGAGCGAAAATCACAAAAGCTAAAATGGCCTAAAATGTCAATTTTTTGTAAAATGGTCTTTTTGTCGTTCAAACGGAGTCATTCAAAGTTTAGGAAGACTAATGGTGTCTATAGGACGTGTCTAAGGTTAGAGAAACTAGAAATAGATAGAAATTGTGACAAGATAGAAGAGCGAAATTCACAAAAAACGCAAAAATGGCCTAAAATGTCCATTTTTAACGTAAAAGGTCTTTTGTCGTTCAAACCGGAGTCAATCAAAGTCTAGGAAGCTAATGGTGTCTAATAGGGCGTGTCTAAGGTTTGAAAACTAGTAATGGATAGAATGTGACGAGATATAGAGCGAAATCACAAAAATGCTAAAATGGCCTAAAATGTCAATTTTTGGTAAAATGGTCTTTGTCGTCAAACCGAGTCATTCAAAGTTTAGGAAGCTAATGGTGTCTAAGGTTAGAAAACTAGTAATGGATAGAAATGTGACAAGATAGGAGCGAATTCACAAAAAACGCAAAATGGCTAAAATGTCAATTTTTTTACGTAAATTCTTTTGTCGTTCAAGCGACCGGTCAATCAAAGTCTAGGAAGCCTAATGGTGTCTAAAGGATGTCTAAGGTTTGAAAACTAGTAATGGATAGAAATGTGACAAGTTAGAAGCGAAATCACAAAAAATGCCTAAAATGGCCTAAATGTCAATTTTTTGGTAAGATGGTTTTTTGTCGTTCAACGAGTCAATCAAAGTTTAGGAAGCCTAATGGTGTCTTATAACTAAGTGTCTAAGGTTAGAAAACTAGTAATGGATAGAATTGTGAACAGTTAGAGGCGAAAATCACAAAAACGCCAAAAATGGCTAAATGTAATTTTTAACGTAAATGGGTCTTTTGTCGTTCAACACCGAGTCAATCAAAGTCTAGGAAGCCTAATGGTGTTAATAGGACGTGTATAGGTTTGAAAACTAGTAATGGATAGAAATGTGACAAGTTGGAAGCGAAAATCACAAAAATGCTAAATGGCTAAAATGTAATTTTGGTAAAATGGTCTTTTGTCGTTCAAAGGAGCGATCATAAAGTTTAGGAAGCCTAATGGTGTCTATATAAGTTTCTAAGGTTAGAAACTAGTAATGGTAGAATTGTGACAAGTTAGGAGCGAAAATCACAAAAAACGCCAAAAATGGCCTAAAATGTCAATTTTTAACGTAAAATGGTCTTTTGTGTTCAAACCGAGTCAATCAAGTTGGAAGCTAATGGTGTCTAATAGGACGTGTATAAGGTTTGAAAACTAGTAATAGGATAGAAATGTGACAAGTTAGAAGCGAAAATCACAAAAATGCCTAAAATGGCCTAAAATGTAATTTTTGGTAGATGGTCTTTTGTCGTTCAAACCGAGTTCATAAAAGTTAGGAAGCCTAATGGTGTCTTATATGAAGTGTCTAAGGTTAGAAAACTAGTAATGGATAGAATTGTGAAGATAGGAGCGAAATCACAAAAAAGCCAAAAATGGCCTAAAATGTCAATTTTACACGTAAAATGTTCTTTTGTCGTTCAAACCGAGTCAATCAAAGTCAGGAAGCCTAATGGTGTCTAATAGGACGTGTTTAATTTGAACTAGTAATGGATAGAAATGTGACGAGATAGGAGCGAAATCACAAAATGCAAAAATGGCCTAAAATGTCAATTTTTAACGTAAATGGTCTTGTTGTCGTTCAAATGGAGTTCAAATCAAAGTTTGGAAGCTAATGGTGTTAAAAGCAAGGTCTGAGGTTAGAAAACTAGTAATGGATGAGAAATGTGACAAGATAGGAGCGAAAATCAACAAAAACGCAAAAATGGCCTAAAATGTCAACTTTTTAACGTAAATGGTCTTTTGTCGTTCAGACCGAGTAATCAAGTCTAGGAAGCCTAATGGTGTCTAATAGGAATGTGGGTAAGTTTGAAACTATAATGGATAGAAATGTGACAAGTTGAAGCGAAAATAAAAAATGCTAAAAATGGCTAAAATGTCAATTTTTTGGGTAAAATGGTCTTTTTTGTCGTTCAAGTCTCCTTTTTTGGCAAACGTGTTGGGTCTGTTCTGGAGGAGGTGCAAGTTGGCAAATCAGAGCAAAATGTCATAGCGCCAATGAGGCAATCTGTGAGTAATGTTTTAGTGAATGCCTCAAAAAGGGTTAGGTTTAGGAAGCTAATGGTGTCTTAGGAACGTGTCTAAGTGTTAGAAAACTAGAATAGGATAGAAATGTGACAAGAATGGAGCGAAATTCACAAAAAAGCCAAAAATTGGCTAAATGTCATTTTTAACGTAAGAAGGTTTTTTGTCGTTCAAAGACCGAGTCAATCAAAGTCTAGGAAGCCTATGGTGTCTAATAGGTGTCTAAGGTTTGAAAACTAGTAATGGATAGAATGTGACGAGATAAGAGCGAAAATCCAAAAATGCTAAAGGCCTAGAAATGTCATTTTTTTGGTAAAATGGTCTTTTGTCGTTCAACCGAGTCATTCAAAGTTTAGGAGACTAATGGTGTTAAGGTTTAGAAACTAGAATGGATAGAAATGTACAAGATAGGAGCGAAATTCACAAAAAAGCCAAAAATGCCTAAAATGGTCAAATTTTTTTAACGTAAATGGTCTTTTGTCGTCAAGACGAGTCAATCAAAGTCTGGAAGCTAATGGTGTCTAATAGGACGTTGTTAAGGTTTGAAAACTGTAATGGATAGAATGTGACAAGTTAAAGCGAAAATCAAAAAATGCCTAAAATGGCCTAAATGTCATTTTTTGGGTAAACATGGTTTTTTGTCGTTCAAAACCGAGTCAATCAAAAGTTAGGAAGCCTAATGGTGTCTTATATAAGTGTTAGGTTAGAAAACTAGTAATGGATAGAATTGTGACAAGTTTAGGAGCGAAAATCACAAAAAACGCCAAAAATGGCCTAAAATGTCATTTTTAACGTAAGGCTTTTGTCGTTCAAACCGAGTCAATCAAGTCTAGGAAGCCTAATGGTGTCTAATAGGACGTGTTAAGGTTTGAAAACTAGTAATGGATAGAAAAGTGACAAGTTGAAGCGAAATCACAAAAATGCCTAAAATGGCCTAAAATGTCTTTTTTGGGTAAAATGGTCTTTTGTCGTTCAACCGAGTCAATCAAAGTTTAGGAAGCCTAATGGTGTATATGAAAGTGTCTAAGGTTAGAAAACTAGTAATGGATAGAATGTGACAAGATAGGAGCGAAAATCAAAAAACCAAAAATGGCTAATGTATTTTTAACGTAAATGTCTTTTTGTCGTTCAAACGATCAATCAAAGTCTAGAAGCCTAATGGTGTCTAATAGGAGGTGTCTATTATTTTGAAAACTGTAATTGATAGAAATGTGACAAGTAGAAGCAAAAAATCACAAAAAATCGCCAAAAATGGCCTAAAATGTCAATTTTTGTAAAATGGTCTTTTTGGTTCAAGGTCATCAAAGTTTAGGAAGCCTAATGGTGTCTAATAGACGTGTCTAGGTTAGAAACTATAATAGGATAGAAATGTGACAAAAGGAGGAAAATCACAAAAAACGGCAAAAATGGCCTAAAATGTAACGTTTTAAGTAATGGTCTTTTGTTGTTCAACGGTCAATCAAAGTTCTAGGAGCCTATGGTGTTAATAGGATGGTCGTAAGGTTGAAACTATTAATGGATAGAATGTGACAAGTTAGAAAGCGAAAATCACAAAAATGCCTAAAATGGCCTAAAATGTCATTTTTTGTGGTAAACGGTCTTTTGTCGTTCAAAGACCGAGTCATTCAAAGTTTAGGAAGAGACTAATGTGTCAAAGCGTGTCAAAGGTTAGAAAACTAGAAATGATAGAAATGTGACAAGATAGGAGGAAATTCACAAAAACCCAAAAATGGCCTAAAATGTCATTTTTTACGTAAATGGTCTTTTGTCGTTCAAACGAGTCAATAAAGTCTAGGAAGCCTAATGGTGTCTAATAGGAGTTGTCTAAGGTTTGAAAAAACTAGTAATGGTAGAAATGTGACAGATAAAGCGGAAAATCACAAAAAATGCCTAAAATGTGCCTAAAATGTAATTTTTGGGTAAAATGGTCTTTTGTCGTTTCAACACGAGTCAATCAAAGTGTGAAGCCTAATGGTGTCTAATAAAACGTGTTAAGGTTAAAAACTAGTAAATGGATAGAATGTGACAAGATTAGAGAGCGAAATCACAAAAACGCCAAAAATGGCTACAAAATGTCAATTTTTAAACGTAAAATGGTCTTTTGGGTCGTTCAAAACCGAGTCAATTCAATCAAAGTTTAGGAAGCTAATGGTGCTAATAGGAGGTGTCTAAGTTTGAAAACTAGTAATGGATAGAATGTGACAAGTTAGAAGCAAAATCACAAAAATGCCTAAAATGGCCTAAAATGTCAATTTTTTGGGTAAAATGGTCTTTTGTCGTTCAAACGAGTCATTTAAAGTTTAGGTGGTAAGGTTAGGAAACTATAATGGATAGTTGACGGTGCGAACACACGCGATGGCCTAAACTGATTTTAACGTAAAGTTGTCGTTTAGTGTCTCAAGTCTAAGAAGTGGCTATGATGTAATTTAAATAGTATGGATAGATGAGATATAATCAAAGCTAATGATTACGTGGCTTTTTCAAATGGTAATCAGTTACGATAATGGTTGCACTAAGCGTTCAGTGTAGAAACTGTATGGCTATAGAAAGACCGGATAGGCGAAAATAACGCCAAAATGCCTAAATTACCCATTTTGTAGTAATGGTCCTTTGTTGTTCGACTCGATCAACATAAAGTCTGAGGAACTAATGTGCATAGATGACTTAAGCGTTGTAAAGGTTTGAATACGTATAATGGTAGAATGGACAGTAGGAAAACCACAAAAAAGCAAAATGCGCCTTCACTGCCTCAAATTTTTTTGTGTTAAGTTTGTCCATTCAAGACGCTAGAGCTTTAGTGCAAGACTTGGTGATGTAATAGGAGTGTAAAGGTTGATAAGTGAATAGAATCAGAAGTAAATAAGGCTGAAATTCACAAAAAACGCAAATGACAACTTTTACGCCGTAATTGTGGATCTTCTGTGTCTAACCGGATCAATAAGATCTAGGAAGGCTTAGATGGTAATCTTCTGAATGAGGCTGTTAAAGGTTTGAATATGTTTGAATATAATGGAAGATAGATGAAAAGCTCAAAAAATGCTAGGCAAAATGCCAATTTCTGGGTCAATACTGGTTGTTTGCACGTGTACTAGTAACCTATGGTGTTATAAACTAGTAAAGCTTAAAAGCTAGGACTAATTAGAATTGACAGATATCAGGGCTTAATAAAAGGTGTAATAAGGTGACATAGTAATTAGTAAAACGATTAAAATGGCTGTCGCAAGATGAGTCACAAGATTAGCTAATGTCCAAGATCAAGTTGAACAGTATATGTTGACAAGTTAGAAAATCAAAAAAATGCTAATGGTAAGTTAGTTTTCTTTTCTAGCAGCGTATTTAGGGCTAATCTCATGTCCATATGACGTTTCTTTAAGTCAAACTGAAAGCTAGTAAATTGCTATCGGGTAAAAAAAGTATGGTATACTTAATAGTGAACAAAATCCAATACTTAAGCGATTTGATGTATACGATCATCATGAAGCTGAGTGCATGATGGCTTAAAGCTTGTAATAGTTGAATCACGTAGAAGTTAGGCTTGAAACCCAAAAAACGGCAAGATGACTTCACGCCCAAATTTGAGCTTGTTGTGTTGTAACGTGTCATCAAGACTAGAAAGCTTAAGTGACTAAAATTTGACATGATGAAGTTTAAAAGGTGTAATGGTTGAATAACGTAGATAGTTAAGGCTTGAAAACCAAAAAATGCAAAATGACGCCTTTACGCCCGAATTTGATTTGTCGTGTCTTAACGTGTTAATCAGACTAGAAAGCTTAAGTGGATAAAATTTGACATGATGAGCTTATAAAGGTTGTATAGGTTGAATACTATAGAGTTAGGTGCCTGGAACCACAAAAACGCAAATGACCTTTCAACCGCTAATGGATTTGTCGTGTCTTACGTGTCAATCAAGACATAAAAGCTTAAGTGGTAATTGAATGAGTGAGCTTTAAACAGGTTGTATAGGTGAATAGTAGAAGTTAGGCTGAAACCCCAAAAAATGCCAAAATGACCTTTCAGCACCGAAATTCGACTTTCGTGTCTTAACGTATCCAATAACAACTAGAAGCTGAGTAGATAAAATTTGACATGATCGAGCTTTAAAAGTTCGTATAGGTTGAATACGTAGAAGTTAGGCTTGAAAACCCAAAAACGCAAATGACCTTTCCACTGCCCCAAATTTGATACTTGTTGTGTCTTGAAGTGTCAAATCAACACTAGAAAGCTAAGTGATAAAATTTGAATGCAATGAGCTTTAAAAGGTTTTGTAATAGGTTGATAAGTAGAGTTAGGCTTGGACAAACGTCCAAAAAGCAAAATGACCCTTTCACCACGAATTTGATTGTTGTGTCTTAAACGTGTCCAAATCAAGACTGAAGATTAAGTGGATAAAATTTGCATAATGAGCTTTAAAAGGTGTTGTAATAAGGTTGAATAGTTAGAAGTTAGGCTTGAAAATTCCAAAAAAGCAAAATGACCTTTCAGCCCCGAATTTGATTTCGGTTTAAGTGTCCGAATAAGACTAGAGAGATTAAGTGGATAAAATTGACTGAATGAGCTTTAAAGAGGTTGTAATAGGTTGAATGACGTAGATTGGCTTGAAAACCAAAAAAAGCGCAAAAATGACTTTCAGCCTCAACTGATTCGACTGTGGTCTTACGTCCAATCAAAGCTGAGAAGCTTAAGTGGATAAATTTGACATGATCGAGCTTAAAGGTTTGTAATAGGTTACGATAACGTAGAAGTTCGGCTTGAAAAACCCAAAAAACGCAAAATGACGCGGTATCAGCGCCCGAAATTTGATGTTGTTTGTCTTAACGTGTCCAATTCAACACCTAGAAAGTTAAGTGATTAAATTTGTGACATGAAATGAGCTTTTAAAGCTTGTAATGAGGTTGAATATGTACGAAGTTTAGGGGCTTGAAAACCGCAAAAAAAGCACAATGACCCAGATGAGCCCGAATCGGATTTGACGTGTCTTAATGGTGTCATTTTGTTCTTTATTCAGATTGTTTCAACTAACTTATAATTTGCAGGAAAAATTACTCGGAACATTTCTGAGTCACAGCTGTGGCACACCAGCGGATCCAACGTGTTTTTTTTGAGACGGTCGGTGGTTTCAAAAAAGGGTGAAGTTATGGGTTTGGCAGAAATGGAAGCTTCTCTCTTTTATGAGAAAGCTCGCGTCGATATGGCGGATAAGACTTTTCTCCATCGGTTTCCGCGCGCTTACACAATTGATTGAGGAATTGGTTTGGAGCTAAGGCAGGTTTAGCGGAGAGAGGCGCCAGCTCGGGACGAGGAGCAACGTCGTCTAGCCGAGCAGCTGGCCAACGGGACGAGGAGAACGGTCGTTTAGCGAGACTGAGCCATAAGCGGGACGAGGAGCAACGCGTCAAAGCGAGAAATAAGCAGCAGGATGCATATATGGCTTGCAGATGCAGGCGCAGTGGAGCGTTTCATGAGGCAGTTCGGCGATCCACCTCCCTTTCAGTTGGTCATACATATAAAGGCATCATTATTCTCTTCTTTGGTATTATATTGCATTTTTTGGAGCATGGAATTAAAATGGAACATAGATAGAAAGAATTACATAGGAGTGAAACACACTTGGTCCGGGAAAAAAAACGTTTTCTGTCAAGTGATAGATACTCTAACATTTTGAGATGAATAAATGTATTTTTATTTTTTTTTTTGGGGACAGGGGGGGAGATAGTAAAAGGCATATAATTAAAAAAAAAATTGAACGTAGTTTTTTTTCAAAATGTGTTTTTTAAAAAGTAATTTTTACACATTTTACCTTAATATATTATGGTCTAAAACATCTCTTGAAAAAACATCAATCAAATAAATGACATGCAACTAGTATTAAAATGGAGGAACTGATGGAAGTAAAAAAAGGTAATGATAAGAATAATGATGTATACGCACAACCATGTTTCTCTATATATGTTCTCTAGATTAGATTACAAGAACGATTAGCGAGGAAATTGTTTTTAATCATACCTCAAATAATGTAATTTCTTATATCTCATCATTATAAATGTATAACAGGTAAGCTTAGGTTTAGACTAGTTTGAAAAATGAAGATTGTTTTTTCTACTTATTTTCTTATTTTCCGATATGAAAGTGGAGTGTAATTCCAGTGGTTAAAGTTTCTCGCCTTTAGTCTATGAATTCCGAGATCAATTTTTCAACCCTGCCTGTGTGGCTAACTAGCATAAAAAAACTTTATTTTTCGATAATTAGAAAATTTTGAATCTATAGGCCCAAATCTGTAGGTTTGGTGAGGGGCGATAGGGTATTTTGGTCAGTTGGTTTAGGTTGTAATCTTAAACTTCATAATTCACAATAATTGCATTTGTAGTTTATTACGTAATTATTTATGTCCTAGGAATAATATAAAGATTCTATTAATAGATAAGAGGAATCGGAAAAATAATAGGTAATATCAAGACTATTAAAAAGCTTGGGTTTTTCTATATTGTAGGCGCATCAATCTTTTAACGAATTCTATATGGGTAGCCATGTGTTTGTTTTTTATTCTAATATAGCCACCAATTACATGAGTAAATTCAATATAACCAATTTTAAACACTAGAATTGTTCATAAATACTAAGAATTTTAACTCGAAATACCTTCATTTAAAAACAAAATTAAATAAAAAACAAATTCCTATCTAATTAGCCACCCCATCCTCTTTCTTCAATGTTCAAACCATCATCAACATAACCATTACACCCTCAATTAGGCTCCTAGTACGCGCCACCACTGCCTTCAAACCTACAAAACCACCTCCCCGACCATAACAACACCAGCAGCGACTCAATCCAAATCCAACCCACGCACGAACCACACGGCCCGCAACCCAACCTTAAACTACGAAACAAACCACCACCCCCTCCTTGCCACGACCCTGCTACCGTCATCATGACCGCACCCTCAGTCTGCACTTAATGGCACCCAACCTAGCCATTTGTCGAACCGCCCCCAATATCGCGCAACCAACCAACGTCAAAAATCAACCTAACGGCGGACACCACCTCCTTGAAAAACCTAATTTCTAAATCCCTTGAATTCGAAAATTCACATTTTGATTTCTCCGTCCCAATTTGAATTCTCAAACCGCTGATTTTTCCGTTTGGGCGATTAGTGCGGTGGGTCGCGAAGTGGTGTGCGAGTGTGTCGAGTAGGGCTGTGGGTTTTGCAATTGGGTGGGCTGGCTGGTGGGCCGATATGTTTGGTGGAGTCTGGTGGTGGATTGGGGTCGTAGGCCTAGTGGGGGGTGTGAATTGGTTATTGGTGGTTGGGGTGTTGCGAGGGGGTAGGGGTGCTGCAAGGGGAAGTGGCATGAAGGGGATGGAGGTGGCAGACTAGCAGAGGGTGGTGGCAGGGGAGATTGGAGGAGATGATGGTTGTCAAATTTTGCTTAGGTTAAATATTAGATTAGGATTTGTTTTTTGTTTTATTTTGTTTTTTTTGTTTTTAATAACGGATAATTTTAAGTAAATTCCATTAGTTTTTAGGGAGAATTAGAGTAAAATGGTTATATTGTAATTACTTATGGTTAAATGGTGGCTATAACTTAGAATTAAGAAACCATGGTACCAATATTCGTTGAAATGATGCTACCATACATGAAAAACCCTCAAAGCTTTGTACATTTTGCATATATGTATGCAATAATACAGGTCTACAACTAAGAGTTATAAACACAAAAAAAAAATTAAAAATCATAGAAAAGTGGCAAGGATTGGAAAGAATCAGAAAATAAATGGGGGTTCTAGAAAAATTATTGAACCAAACTTATGATTCTGATAGCAAACCTATTCTTCAGAATCTATTGTGCTTCCTAACAAATGAATCCTAGTAAGTAGTTATTTACAATGTTACTGACTACATTTTTATTTCCTCCTTTGTTTGTTTGCTTATGGTAAATTTTATGTTTTTTCTTAAAAATTAGAAACTCAATTACAACTAATTAATTGTGTTGTTTAGGTGTATACTAATATGGAATCTTGATACAGAGTAGTCATAAAGTTCTACATGTATATTTGTGTATTATGGCTTAATGAAAATAATTTGTTGTTTATTATTTTTAAGTCATGATAGTTTGGTAATTATAAGTTTTCCTGAATAAATTATTATTGTGTGTTGGTATTTTATTCTAATTAAAAACCATATTTCTCCATTTCGTTATCCATGATTTTAAGAGTTTTCACGGTGTAAGGTGGCTTTATTGAAAGGAAAACATATATTATGATTTTGAATGAAGGAGATAATATTTAAAAATCTAAAGTAATAAATGGTAAGTAAATCCTATTATGATCGAAGATGTGAAGTTGAATCAATAATGCATTCTTTTTCATTTATAATAATTATGATTCGAGGGAAGAAATTGAGTAATTTATGTAGCAAGTTACAATGTGTACATACTTTTGTACCATGTAAAATTTATTATTTGTTATAATATCCTTGGAGTAAATGGTAATTATTAGATTTTTTGGGCATATTTTGAAGTTCAAGTTAGCTAATATAATGAATCATTATTCTCATTATTTGCCAGGAATTCCATCCGAAATTTGCAGAAAGTAAATGGAATGCATCTTTTATGAGCATTCTTTTGCTAGTACAAACGTGACAACCAATGGAAAGTAAATAGAGAACGTAGCAAGAGTAGTTTCCTAGTCGAAGGAATGGCGAGTTTTCACGAAGTTTCATAAATGGAGTCGCGAGTTGTATATATTTAGATTCGATGGTGGAAATCCAAAATCTGTATTTCATGTCGTTATATTCGCAACACTGCTGACTGTAGAGTTTGGATTAATCTCTGTTAGGATTGTTTACTAATTCGAATAAGAGAAGAACAAACAATAACGAGGTTTTCCACTGAATATGGATGAGCGTGTCTATTGAATATTTAGGTATGAAGGCATTCTAAGCATAACAAAGAATTGATGCTATTAATTTGAGTCATCGGATTCTGATGATTCAGAACTTATTTCGCGGTAAACTACTTCTCTTTAAAGTCAAATTGCAAAGAGAAATTATTTTCCCGAAAAGAGGGACGTTTATAGTTATTTATTATTTATTTGTTTTAAATTTACGAGTGCGTATTATATATATTTCAGTTGTATAATGTATTTTGTCTTGAATTACTTTTAATCATTCTAATGATTTTTTTTGAAAAGGTGAAGGGTGTGATATTCCGGTAAAACCAAAGGAAAACTATAGAAAGCAGATGAGATAAATCTCATATCCTATTTCAAAACAGTTATATGTATCCTATAATGTGGATACAAATAGTAAGATGGTATGGATATATGGATATAATTATTTGCTTCTTTTCTTTTTAGGTTCTTTTCCAATAATTTTAATTGTGATAATTTACATATGAATAAAACAAATAATATAATTTACCTTTATGTTTTTCGGTATTACAATATCAAGGTTACATTTCAAACATGCTAGAGTTAAAAAATTGACATTTTAGGCCATTTTTGGCGTTTTTTGTGAATTTCGCTCCTATCTTGTCACATTTCTATCCATTACTAGTTTTCTAACCTTAGACACGTCATATTAGACACCATTAGTCTTCCTAAACTTTGAATGACTCGGTTTGAATGACAAAAGACCATTTTACCCAAAAAATTGACATTTTATTCCATTTTAGGCATTTTTTGTGATTTTCGCTTCTAACTTGTCACATTTATATCCGTTACTAGTTTTCAAACCTTAGACACATCCTATTAGTCACCATTAGGCTTCCTAGACTTTGTTTGACTCGGTTTGAACGACAAAAGACCATTTTACGTTAAAAATTGACATTTTAGGCCATTTTGGGGGTTTTTTGTGAATTTCCCTCCTATCTTGTCACATTTCTATCCATGACTAGTGTTTAACCTTAGACACGTCCTATTAGACACCATTAGTCTTCCTAAACTTTGATTGACTAGGTTTGAACGACAAAAGACCATTTTATGTTAAAAATTGACATATTAGGCCATTTTTGGCGTTTTTGTGATTTTCGCTCTTATCTCGTCACATTTCTATCCATAACTAGTTTTCAAACCTTATACACGTCCTATTAGACACCATTAGGCTTCCTAGACTTTGATTGACTCGGTTTGAACGGCAAAAGACCATTTTAAGTAAAAAATTGACATTTTAGGCCATTTTTGGCGTTTTTTGTGATTTTCGCTCCTATCTTGTCACATTTCTATGCATTACTAGTTTTCAAACTTTAGACACGTCCTATTAGACATCATTAGGCTTCCGAAACTTTGATTGACTCGGTTTGAATGACAAAAGACCATTTTACGTTAAAAATAGACATTTTATGCCATTTTTTGTGATTTTCGCTCTTATCTCGTCACATTTCTATCCATTACTAGTTTTCAAACCTTATACACGTCCTATTAGATACCATTAGGCTTCCTAGACTTTGATTGACTGGGTTTGAACGACAAAAGACCATTTTACGTTAAAAATTGACATTTTAGGCCATTTTTGGCGTTTTTTGTGATTTTCGCTCCTATCTTGTCACATTTCTATCCATTACTAGTTTTCTAACCTTAGACACGTCTTATTAGACACCATTAGGCTTCCTAAACTTTGATTGACTCGATTTGAACGACAAAAGACCATTTTACGTTAAAAATTGACATTTTAGGCTATTTTTGACTTGTTTGTTATGTATACAAAGCTAGGGTCCTTAGTCTAAAAGCACGTAGCACGTTATCACGTTAGCATGAACCCTATATGCAATAGAAAAACAAAAGTGGAGCCACCTAGAGTTAGTTGCTACGTTATCGAACAGGTCAATCCGGGTGTCCAAAAGGGTCCCATGACTAGGCTCAGAACGATCCTTAACACATCCATCCCGCTGTGATGATCAAAGGAGGTCTAAACCATTACGGCTCTGTAGTGCATGCAGTCGCGTGTCATGGTGGGGATGGGCATCAAGCTTAAGAATTGGTTACATAGGTAGTGCACCAGCGCCAATCTTAAACGAGCCCCCCCGACCTTGTCTCAAGTGTAGAACACACTTATATGAGACGTGATGCCTAGAAAACGAAAACTCAGTGCCAACGACCTAAGTTCCGTGTAATGCAGAATGCCTAAAACACAATGTCGTCTTAAGGACGCTGAAATCTCATAACAATTCGAGTATTGCCCACACATCACTTAAAGTAATAGCTTGAGTGAACTCCCCAGTGAAGTCACAAGAAAACTGTACGGGTGCCACGGCATCACCGGGCCGGACTAGGTCCGATCCCTCTGCTCCGGGGGTACAATTTAAGGGCGGCTTGGTTTGTTTGCTAGAATTGAATTATTGCTTTTGTATATTATGAATATATGCCTGGAGTTGTGTGTTTGTACTCGAAATGAGTAAAGGAAGTCACCACTGCACTTCTTTAGCGAAGCTGTGGAACCCATTTTAAGCCTTGCCTATAATTGCATAAAGCAAGGCGAAGGACTCCATGTCTCGTAGTGCACCAAAGGTCTTGATTAGGGGACAAGGGTAAGGGTGAAGTAGTGCACAACACCCCCCTGCATCTAGCGGCCTCTACTCAATTATTGCGAGTTCATTGTCCAAAAGACAATAAAAAATTGTGTCTAGTTTGTTGTGGCATGTGTTGTTAATTCTGTATTCCAGGAGCCTAATGTCGGTTGTCCATAGTTATCTTTGGCGTGAAACACGAAATTTGTAGGTCTTCGTTAAAGCATATTATAGTTGTGAGACAAGCATGCAAGCACTCGTACGAGGAATTTAAAGTTATGCCTTAAGGTTACTTTAATTTGAATTGTCAAATTGTTTGTTAATCAATGTTACATGCAAATTACATAAAAAGTTGAATTTCTAAACAAGCATTTAAAAGGGGGTTTAGAATTGAGACGTTGGCCTCAAACCTACCTTGCAACACGATGTCGATGACCCAAGGACGTAGCTTTGGACCCTTAATTAGGAACCCTTGTCGAACCTTTAGAACCCTTGAAAACCACCTAAATCTATTGCAAAAGAACCTTTGAATGTGTTTGTGAGAGAGAATAAGAGAGAGAGGAAGAGAGACAGGGAGATCGAGAGAGAGATCGATTCGATTCCGAGACACGTTCGAGAGAGAGAGATGAGAGAGAGAGAGAGAAGAGAGAGAGAGAGTTGGACGAGTGAGAGAATGCACGTCGTTCTTCAAATGAATAGGGAGGCTCCCTATTTATAGGAAAGGGTCGAAATCTGCCAAAACAGGCAAGTTTTGGCGCAATTACGCCCAAAACTGGGCGCAATTAAGCCCCATATCAGCCTGGATTTCGGCCGATTTTCCTTGCCTTGAATAGTGCGATTGCGGTGATATAATATCGTAATATAATCGTACGTGATTTTATACGATTATTATTTGACATTCTTGCGATTGCGTCGGACATTTGTGATATTCGAGATTGCTTTACCTCGAATAGCGAGATTGTAATGAAATAATATCGTAATATAATCGTATAAAATATATACGTGATTTTATACGATTATAGTTGATATTATTGCAATTATGGCTGATATTATCGCATTGCTCGGGATTTTCGGCCTCCTCCGGACGCGTGTCTCGAGGCGAAATTTCCGAGACGGCCCACTTTGCTTGGTTTTGCATTTTTGCTTAAGAAATTCATAAATATTAAACCAAAAATTGAAAAAATTATGGAAAAATATGTAAAAATGCCTTGTGAAAAATAGTGTGTTGTGCTAAAATTTTGTGAATTTTAGAATTGTTTTCATAATTTAATTAATTATCGCAATATTAATTAAATTGCCGAAAAATTCCGAAAATTGCCAAAAATGCTTCAAAAAATACAGATAAATTCCAAAAAATTCTAGAAAAATGTTTAAAAATAAATTAAAATTATTTGAAAATTAAAAATTATTTTTGGAGGTGCTAAATACCTGGAAGAGGTGTCCAGTGCAAGGGAATCTGCCTTTTTTTGGGCATGTCAAGGTCCTAGCTCTCTCGATTTGACTTGTATGTTGCGAGGGGTGTCTTATCATTGGCCGTTTTGAGCTAGGGACAAATGTATGTATCTACAACTATAGTGAACCATAGCCTTAGATTCTTTAGTCATATAGTTTAATTTATCTCTTTTATTAATCATTCTTATTAGTCTTATCTTAGTATAATCACAAATCAAAGGACCTTTTATTAGTTTAGATGCTTATATTCAATTAATCGATACTTGTTGCTTCTTCGTGGATTCGACCCTGTTTCCACTAGCTACATAGTTAGTCTTAATTGGTATTTTTGAAAGGTACGCGACAAGTCTGTCAAACTCTAGGCTCAAGGCTTAATCACTCCAATGGGCCCAACTGCAGATCCACCAATTAACAAGAGGTCCGCAAAGTGGGACAAAACTAAGTATTGGGAGTATCATTGAGGCCTTGGTCACTCTACTGAAGAGTGCATTTCATTAAAGGATCACATACAATACATGATCGATGATAGCCACCTTTTTATCCTTCCCGAGGTTAAGAAGACAAGCATATGAAGCAATGCAATCACTCGCAACACCGCAGTTCACAACAAAAGGTGAAATGAGCAGGAGTCACTAAATTTCTAGCATAGGTTGAGTCGGAGAGTCCCTCCACCTATATTTACTTTTCCCCCTTTTGTTTCTATTTTCAAGTCTATGTCAATTAGGAATAAGTCTTGTCATCACATTAGCCTTCCACATTAATAAATTTCTTTTTTTACATTCTTTTCTTAGCCTTTTATGTGCTTCGACTTCGATGATGAAATGTTATTCAACACATGACCTCACAAAAAAATGAAAAATGAAAAAATTAAATAAATTGGACATGCTCGAGAGGCCTTCCTTTACAGCTCCACAAAAATTAACATCCTTATCCCTCCTTGCACCTTGTCACAAGTGCACATCAAAAAATATCCATTGCAAAAACTTTAAGCCTTCTTATGCAAACAAACACAAAAGGCCAATTCCTTTTACACCTACATCATGCTACCCTTAGGGTGCCAAAGTGGCGTGAAGCAAAACAAAGCAATGTTAAAATCGAAAACAAGTTGTGGTTTAGACAGTACAGAAAAAAAAGAAAAAAAAGAAACCAAACAAAAATTCAGAAGGAAAAGTTTGAACAACAAAGAGTAATAAAGTCTAGACCTAACTTCACACATTGCAAAGTTCACAAAGAAAGTCAAAGCAAACGCAAAGGTGAACATACATTACAGCAAGTACGCCAAAAGCCTTACACCCCACACCGAGCCTACAATATAACCCAAAAGGCCATCTCCAAATAAGCCTCATCCAAGCCTGGCTAGGCTAATTCCTCATAAGGTTTTGTCTTAGGCATAATAAGGCATCATTTGCACACACGACCTCACGAACTACGATCGGTCTGATTTCACTTGGATATGTAGGTAGCCTCTAACCGAGGTTCGACTAAATTAATAAAAACAAAGAGGTCATTTGCATCATCGTGTTCGTTTGCTTTTTCTAGAAGTTTGAAGCACAACTTCTTAGTCTAGAAATTGACATTGGCTCAAGTTTGAACCAACATCTATTAGCCAACTACATTAATCCCCTCATCATTGTCACCCTAGTCACAAAATTGAGTCCTTTTTCGTTTTGTAGATCCCTAGCCTTTCTTTTTACAACCCTTAGGACTCTCTTATTCATCCTAATCCAATCATGCAGTTAGGCTCTTGCTCATGTACTCAAAATTATACATCGATCAGCTCTAACAAGCCATGGGGGCTTTGCTTCAACAATGTCATGTCTATGTGCAACATGAAGTTTTCTTCTTAAAGCGTGGGGGGCTTGCATCAATAAGTACATCCTCATTCCATGTTCCTTTTTGGGAGAAGCAATAGACTCAAGTTCCTGACTTGAGTTGTCACAACCAAATCTAAAAGCAGTAGACATGGCACATCAATAGTAGCTCTAACAAGATTAAGGGCTTGCAATGTAATTAGAGTCTCCATGCATGCAAATGACTCTACAACGCATGGTCACGATTCATCAAGAGCCTCACATTGTCACAAGAGTTCTCATTCAAGCAAAACACTCTCTGCCTGAGGGAGCACCAAACTTAAGTTCTCGACTTTCTGTGTGGGAATTTGTCTCGTAAAACACTCATAATCCACCTAGGCTATCCTCGAGTGTCAGTAACTCTCGCACCATTTTCTTTAAGTCGTGACTAAGATAGGCAAGTTCACGATATCCTTGAGGATAAACACCAAAGGGATGGTTGAGCATTCCGTGAAGCGTTGCCTAAACGACAACTATCCAACCTTCTCTTTCCTTCCTTACTATCCCCTTGATGCATAAAGGACACTCACACCCTTTACTCTTTGTAGTCTTCCGAGTAGTCTGACTCAAATCACAATTCGCACTACGGTTTGCCCCGATCTATTGCATCTGAAGTACACATAAGGACGACATCACGTTGATTCTTCTTCGTGCTTTTCACTAAAATGAAACCAAGGGCCAAGATAGTTCCTTTTGCCCATTCGTATAACACATCCTCGTTCGCGAATAATGTCGATGTTTCGAATCAACTACTATAGTCCACTCCATCACCTCCGTAGACAACCTACCAAGGTGATCAATGTAACTTCAATTAATAACAATTACATGTAATTACTTACTCTAATAAAAATCAAACACGTTGAAATTTACATAACAATTAATTAAGCTATATTTATGAGACTTACGGATAACTTAACATGATTTAAAACAATAATCAAATTAAACGAAGCAAATAAAATATAAAAGTAATTTTTTTACATAGGTTTGGCCTAGAAAGTAGAACCCACCAATGGTGGGTTTACCCTAGAATATAGGACCTACCATCGGTGGGCTCTGCTTTCTAGGCCAAACCAACCAACGGTGGGTTCTACTTTCTAGGCTGAACCCACTAATCGATGGTGGGTTCTATTTTCTAGGTCGAAACAGTACTATAAAAAAACACATATTTCTTGCTAGAAACTTATCGGACTCGAGGTGCTCATATCTCCAACGTCGTCATCCATCGTCGTGTGTGGTTCAACCTCTTTGTTTTGCTTGGAAATTTTATTAGACGAGAGAGATGTTCGGTGGACGAGATGGTGGTGGTGGTGCTAGATGGTGGCAGCGCTAAGTTTTAGTGGACAAGTCATTGGTGATGGTGTTTCTAGGTGGTGGGGTACTAATCTTAGGTCGTGGACTACAAGTTATGTGTGGTAGTGAGTTACAAAGAGAGAGAGGATGAAATGAGGGAGTAAGGATAAATGAGTAATTGACTTAAGTATTGTAGGCGAAATACGGAGTTTTGCGGGCGTGATTTGACACAACCCAATAAGACGTGGGCTATTTGAGGATTTCTTATTCTAATTTGAAAACCCCTAATTGTAGAAATCCCTTATTATAGAAACAGGGTCGAGGCAACGATGTTAGGGGCCCTGTACGAATTCATAAAAAGAGGCCTTAAATTGTGTTTTTTAAAAAAATTGTGCAAATATGGCTTTATGAAATTATTGAGTTATAAAAAATGTTATATTTAACTTCTAAGAATTTATTATGTTTTAAAGGTTTGATTCTTAGAAAGTCATATATTGACATGAAACAATTAATCAAGAGTATAGTGTTAATGTAGAACAAGAAATATAAATTAAGAAAAAGTATTAATGACTAGTTAGTTAAAAACTATAACTAGCATATAAAAACAAGCTCTTATAATCCCATGTGTCAACCTCTTATTCAACCTCTCTTGATTTTATAATCATTTAATTTGTTGACAAGTGGAAATATGGCATCATACATTATTGAGTAATATAGAGTCATGCTTGGAAAGAATGAGAAGAGACTTCCATACCCAATCAGTGTGAAGAGACTCTTATTAGGTGTCATTATATGGTAACTTCCATGTGCATACTCGTTTTAATCTCAATCTTATTTCGTTTCATCTCCCAAACATTTGATTTAATTTGGAGGTGTCTCTTACTCTTCGTATTCTACTTAAAAATCTCCTGATACTCCTCTCTTAACCCCCTTATTTCCCTTTCTATTTATATCCATTGTTAGTCATAGTGTTTCACTAAGGAGGTAAGTCATTTCTTCCCTTTTCAAAATCTTGTGAATCTGTTTTTTAAAATAATTTTTTTAAGCATTTGTACAGTAATTATATTATTTATTAGTGTCTTGAATTAATTAGAATGACACTTGAAAAGTAGAATAAATACAACTCATATCGGTTTACAGTTTAGAAAATTAGAGTCGTTACACCAAAAGTAGAATCTTTACAACTTTATCCATATTTTAGGCACAAATTTACCCATATTTTAGTTTTGTAATTGAATGGCACTATAAACACCAAATTTGCATTTCTATGTTGTTTATTGTCTATTCAACTTTTTTGGTGTCTTGCATTATTTACATTGTGTGTTAATTCTCTTGCTTTGTTCTCCCTTAACTCATTTAATTTAAAAAAAAATGTATGTCATAAAAAAGGAACCATTAGAATATAAGTATTTTCAAACAAAATTAAGCAGAACTTATTATACAGTATCATGTTTTCCCACCTACTACTTTAGCGTAATATAGCACGTCCATCATGTGTGAAAAATTGTGGTTGTTAGGTAAAAATTGAAAAATTGTGAAAAATTGAAGACAACAACAAGTCGCACAATAAGAATTGAAACAAGTCGCCACACTAATCTATAAATCTATCTATATATACTATTACTAAAGCAATCCCCACCTCCCAAAATTTTCCCTCCTAAATTTCCCTCCCAACTACACTATTATTTTTTGCATAAAAAATGTAAAAAGACATTTAATGAAGGTTAATAAATGTGTTTTTGAATAAAATTTTATATATTTATTAATTCATTATAATTCTAAAATATTTTTTGTCAAAATAAAACCTTATTTTTAAATAATGACAATTTTAAAATATCAAATACTTCGTATTAATTTTGTTTAGAGCAATTTATATTTTATTTGAAAACCGAGCATATGCTCGGGGATTATCTAGTAATTACTAAAACAAAACATTCTTACATAAGCCTTTGCCATATGTCACTTCCTTATGAAAAATTTTCCCTACAAAACAAATAATTAAACCATTCTATTTTAATTTATTCTTTTTATTTTTTACAATTTTTACCTTCCCAATTTTCAAAAATAAATAATAAATGCAATTTTGTTTAAGTAATATATTAAATTAGTTTAGGAGTACACTTTTTAAAGAGTATATTCAATGCCACATTTACTCCTTACCCTTTTAATTATCAATTCATCATCTTTCTATATACTATGATTATTATCTACTCTTTGGTAAAATTTTCAATTTAATCATCTTCTAACAAAGTTTTAACAAATAAAAATATTATTTGTCAAAATCGTGCAACGCATGAGATTAATCAAAGAATTTTTAAGCATTGGACCTCAATAATGTTGCCAAGTTCTTTAATTACCATTTTGCTTCGGAAACAAAACTATTTACCTACGTACCGTCCACGTAGGATCGGTACCTAGGTAATTTTTTTAAAAAAAATCAGGCAAAATCGCTACTGTCAGTAGCGATTTACAGGGCAAAATCGCTACTACCAGTAGCGTTTTTGCCCTAAATCGCTACTGCTAGTAGCGATTTATAAGGCAAAATCGCTACTGCCAGTAGCGTTTTTGCCTGATTTTTTAAAACAAATTTACCTAGGTACCGATCCTACGTGGACGGTACCTAGGTAATCGGTACCTAGGTAAATAGTTTTGTTTCCGAAGCAAAATGGTAATTAACAAACTTTGTGACATTATTGTTGTCAAAAATTCTGGTTTGTAGTGGGTTAGATTTTTTTAAAATGGATTTTTATTTGGTTAGGTTAATATGTTACCATATGGAAAATAAAATGCTCAAGGTCAAGATGTGTAATTTACAAAACCTCAGGGCCACTATGCAAAATACGAAAAAGTGAAACTTTGATGCTACCATATAAAATTTCCCTAAAATTAATCATGTTAAAGAAGTTAATTGGGTTATAAGACTAAACTATGATTAATATTTAATATGAAAATAACAGAAAATCCTCATTAAGGTCACAGTTGGCTGGGACCATATAACACAAGTTCATAATTATTATTGGAATTAAAACAACTCATGGTTACCGCTGGGAATTTTCCGCAAAAAAACATGGTTGCCATTGAGAATTTCCTTAATTTTCTTACATGAATCACTTAATCATTGCAAATTATTTTGAAAATGACATTGAATTAAATATCTACTAAATTACTTTGTATTTCAATATTACTATTTGTATGTCAATGTGAAGTAATTGTTTAATGAAAATCATTTTTTAAAAATGTTTTTGACTGGAGAATTAATTGAAAAGAAAAAATACAACGAAAATTTAAAAATCATAATAACTATCCGCCATTGTTAAATTGGAATTGCACCCAACTACATCATTTTTTTCATCTAATTGAATTTTTTTTAATACAAATTTCTATACTAACTGCATGCATCACCTACTTATTATAGTGCTAGTAGAATTAAATATCAACCACACCTCACTTAGAAAAATCCTTATGTTAGCCACAGTCCACTTAGAAAAATATAGAAGACAACAAGTCTTTTTTATGCAAAAAAGGGGGGCAAAGCCCCGAAACAACAGAAAAAACAACTAAACAACTAGGCGAGGTGTAGTAACACCAAATAAGTCATCCCTAATTAGAGAAGCTGTTGGTATCTATTATGTCACCAGACCCAATATCAACCAAGGCCCATGTAAACTAATCCAGTGGGCTTGATAGCATGCAAATATCACATCCCAAAGGAGTCAAAAGTGACTACCAACTGGTCAAAGTTGGGCACATGCAACGACACCTACCCTGGTAAGTTTACAAGCCACTTGTCACGATTAAGGAAGCGTTTGACCATGCAAGGCTGGGTATAAAAGGCAGACTCGAGACACCAAGGGCTGGTAAGTTCATTTGGAACAAACACAACCTACATTCTCTCTCTAAAAATATAGAACTCCCTGGTTATATACTGACACCTCCATCGAAGAGGCTGATCCTGGGTTGCCCCAGGGTAGTTCACCTGTGTTTTGTAGGTTACCGGATTGCAGACCAGGTCCATCTTCACCAGCACCGGCTCATTGGCCACTGCCACGTCAGCAGTACCATATATTGTACCAACAATTTGGCGCTAGAAGGAGGGTCGGAGTGCCACATAACGAGCGAATTGGACGATGGGTGCATCCAACCAGGAGATGATGCATGGTGACAGAGCTGACCCTAGGAGACCAGAGGAGGTATCGTCCACAGCAAGGAGTCGCTCCTCGAGGCGCTCCAGGTCAGCAAGGCACCGGGAAAGCCGGGGTTCAATGCCACCACCATCTCAGAATCAGCCACCACAAAGCCCAAGGAACCAATACACTGGATCAATTGGGCCAGGTGGAACTTATCATCATGAACCTTCTCCCTCCTAGAGAGCACGAGGTCATTCAACTCCACCAAGCCCAGACCAGGTGGAGCATGCAAGAAACATCCTAAGACGTGCTGGTTTGGCATCCTCTAGTTACGCTGGAAACGCTTCAGGAGTAGGAACCACACAAGGGAATGACCTTTATGGTCCAAACCTGCCCACACCAAGTCGTTCAACCAGAAGGCACCATGGCCAAATGGACGGTGCAGACAGGCCACCCCGACCACACGTCAGAAGAAGGTTAAATTATCCGTCGCCACATCTTTCATCCTCACCATCTTACGGATCATCACCATCGATGGAAGATATACCAGATGAAGCTGGTGTAGGGCCTGAAGTAAGATATGCAAGTCCTGTGCATTGTAACAGATCAGGAACACCCAGACCTGAATCTCGAGTAGAGTCTGCTAGATATACATCGCAGACTACCAGGCCTGGACATGCAACCAGGCCTGGACGATCAGTCCATGACAGGCTTGGCAATCGCCTCTCAGCCTTTCAAAGGCTGGGAGAACCAGGTCCTTCACAAGGCCAACCAGCAACAGCAGCATCTCCTGGTCAGACCATGATACATGCAGCTGCTGAAATCAGGTATCCATCTTCATCACCGTTTGGTGAGGAAATTTTGAGAGCTCGGTCAAAAAAGGTTAAAATACCAGGCCACATTAAATTCGATGGTACTGGGGACCCGAAGATCATGTGCCCTTATGAGGACATATGTATTTGGGGAATTCTCGGATGCAACCTGGTTGTAAATACTTTCCACCACCTTGATGGGATTACACAAGCCTGTTTAGAAATATCTCACCTGGTAGTATTCATAGATTCGTTGACCTGCCAGATCAATTCAGAAATCATTTTATAAGTGGTAGAAGAAGAGAAAAGTCCTCAGTGGAGCTTATGTCTGTAAAACAAGGTAAAGATGAAAGTCTGCGTGACTACCTTACCAGGTTCAACAAGGAAGCCATAATGGTTTCCAGGTCAAAACCTGATGTGGTGATCATGGCTTTGCAATATGGTCTTAGACCAGGCCCATTCAGGGACCACCTCACCAAGTCAAAGGTGGATACCCTGGCCCAGGCCATGCAAATCTCAGATGAGTATATCACCTTGGAAGAATTCAACAAGACTACAGCACCAGGTGGTACCGTAGCTCCAAAAAAGGAAGAAAAGTCACCAACCACTGCCTAGAAATCCAGAAAGGAGAGGAGGGAAGAGAAGAAAAAGGAGAAGGCATCAGCACCACTTCCACCAATTTTCGAAACCTTCACCCCCCTCAACACAGATAGGGCAGTGATATATGCAGCTCACAAGGGAGAGGACAAATGGATCAAACCTCCCAAGAAGTCAAAGGCTGGAAAAGACCCCAACAAATATTGTGATTTCCATGAGTGTCCTGGCCATTCCACTGAAGATTGTGTCCAATTGAAGAATAATATTGAGGACCTCATCAGGAAGGGATTATTTTCTCAGTACAAGAAATTTTCCAAGGATCAAGAGGAGAAAGACCAGGGTCAAAAAGAGGACAGATCAGAGCCCACGAGGAGATACCAACCCAGGAGGCCAATCAACGAAATTTCTGTCATCTTTGGCCCACCTGCCTCCAAGAAACATCTGAAAAATAAGGATAGAACAGCTAGTTGCTCCAATTCTTATCACTCTGAATGTTTGGATATTCCTGAGATTAGTTTTGGACCTCAAGATTGTAGGGGGCTGGTCCAGCCTTATAATGATCCTTTGATATGCTCTGTCCAAGTATGTAACCACCTGGTCCATAAAGTCCTGATTGATGGGGGTAGCTCTGTAAATGTCCTTTATTACCATGTTTATCAAAAAATGGGACTATAGGATAAAAACATGGAACCCACATCAGGTCCAATAACAGGCTTCTCTGGAAACTTAATCCACCTCAAGGGTGAAATTAATTTACCAGTCACCTTGGGAGATGAAGAGCTAGGTAGAATTGTACTAGTTAGGTTTCAGGTGGTAGAAGCCTATTCACCTTATAACATCATCATGGGCAGAACATTCATGAGTGCCTTCGAAGGTGTTGCATCTACATATCATCTATGCTTTAAATATGTATCAGACTGTGGCAAAGTTGCAGTATTGAGAGGCTCACAGGTAGCAGCCAGATCATGCCAGCTAGCCCTGGTCAAAACATCAAGAAAAGAAGATTCAGACAGACTCCGAAGGCAGGTGGATGAAATGGAGGTTAGGGCTAATCCTCAGCCTTTGAAGAAGAGAGTGGTCGAAGTCACTGGATTAGAAACAACTCAAGCTCTGCCACAAGAATCGGCCCAGTTTTCTACTGGACCATTGATTAAATTGGACAGGGTAGCCCTACCACAACCTATTGAGGGCACAGAGTCAATTCCCCTGGTAGAAGAGACTGAGAGGATGGTCCAGATTGGATCAGACTTGGGGGCTCAGGAAAGGTGCGACCTCATTAATCTGCTCAGAGCGCATGAAGATGTATTTGCCTATTCAGCAGACGAGATGCCTGGGATTGATCCGGGAATCATATCACACCATCTTTCTCTTGATCCAGCTAAAAAGCCTGTGAAGCAGAAAAAGAGACACTTCTCCTCAGAAAAGAATCAAGCAATCGAAGCAGAAGTCAACAAGTTACTAGATGCAGGATTTGTGGAGCTGTGTCATTACCCTGATTGGTTAGCAAATGTGGTCATGGTCAAGAAGCCAAATGCCACTTGGAGGATGTGCGTAGATTTCACAGATTTAAATAAAGCCTGTCCAAAAGATTGCTATCCTCTGCCACGGATAGACCAACTGGTGGATTCAACCAGTGGTCATGCCAGCCAGCTCTGATAGGAGGAGTTCAGTCGCTTGATGATCATGCCGCCCTGGTCCACGTATGTAACCACCGTGGTCCCATAGTAAGTCCGCATCGATGGGGGTAGTATTCTGTAAGATGTCCTTTAATTACCGTGATGGTGTTTATCTACAAATAAAAATGATATATGAAGGATAGGAGTGACGAGGACCATGGCGAAGCCGGACTATCAGGGAGTCCATTATGAAGCGAGAGACTTCTCGGGAAGACTTAATCCACCTCAAGAGAGTGAAAGTAATGTAGAGACCAAGTCAAGACACTGATTGGGGATTGGAAGAGGCTAAGGAGAGTGGTATTGCGCCTATTGTATTGCTAGTTAGTTTCAGGTGTAAAGCCTAATTGAGCGCCACTATCAGTACACTCATCATGGGCAGTGGCAAACAGTTGCAGATGAGACGGTTCATTAGGGTGCCAAGGGTGTAGCCATCTACATACTCATCCGCTATGCTAAACTATGTTAGTACTGTGGCAGATGTGCAGGTAACTGGCAAGAAGGCTCAGCAGAGTCAGGCAGACGACAGATATCAGGTGATCAGGCTATGTTGATTGTGCATACAAAGCATCCAGGAACCAAGAAGAATCACGACAGGACTCCCGAAGCAGGTGGATGAAAATGGGAAGGTAGGGCTAATCCTCAGCCTTTGAAGAAGAGATGTGTTTCAGAAGTCCACTGGATTAAGAAAACCAACTCAAGCCTCTGCCATCAAATGTAGAATACGGCCCAGTTTTCTACTGGACGCATTGATGTAAATTGGACAGGATCAGCCCTACACACACCTATTGAGGCACAGAGTCAAGTTTCCCTAAGGTAGAAGAGACTGAAGGCATGTGGTCCCATGCATTGGATCAGACTGTGGGGCTCAGGAAAGGTCGATCCTCAATTAAGCGTCGCCTCAGTAGAGTCCGCATGATAGATGATAATTGCCCTTAATCAGCGGGCCTCAGCAGACGAGCATGCTGGATCGAGCAGGGAATGCATGATCGACAGCCATCTTCTCCGTGATCCAGGCAAAAATGCCTGTGAAGCAGCAAAAAAGACACCTTCCATCAAAAAAAGAATAAAGCAATGCGCAACCAGAGAAGCAGCAATGCACCCACTAGATGCTAGATGCGGATTTGTGAGCTATGTCGATTTACGCTCTTGCGAATTAGAGGTTAGCAAATTGAGGTCATTGGCAATGAATGTCAAATGCCACGTTGAGGGATTGTGGCGTGTAGGAGTGTTCACAGATTTAGAAGTAAGCCGTGTCGCAACAAGATGCATCTCTCAGTGCCAAGGGATAACGAACTGAGTCGATATTAAGAGTCAAGTGTGCATGATGCCAGCGTTCTCTTATTGATTGGAGGCCTTTTCAGGCTTGATCATGTACAAATACACCATCACCACCAGCACAAGGATAGGGAGAGCGACGAATAGGTTGGCTGGCAATTAACTCAGCCGTATACATGGTGTGGGTCTATAACTTATAGGAGACATGATTGGCCCATGGTGAGGCTCAAAGAATGCTAGTGCCAGGACATACCAACGCAGGATGACAGTGTCTTTGAACCACGAGGCGCCCACCCGACCCCACTGAGTGTAGATGGTGATGATGGGCCGATAGCCAAGTAGTTGATCAATGAATCCAAAGATCATGACAGAAGAGTCATCAAGAAACATTTTGCATAACTAGAGAAAAGTACGCAGGTAAACTCACCAAAGAATTTTCTCGGTGTGAAGTCGAAGTTCTTGGTTCATGGGTTAGCCGCAAGCGGGTAATCGGAGCGAACCCTGGACAAAGTGAAGGCGGCGCGACGAGAGCCTGCCAGAGACACAAGAGCATGCAAAGATAGTTCAATAGAGGCTCACTGGCCAGAAGCATGGCGAGCCATTGTGCGCCAGGATGTCATAGACGCAGGAATCGCATACAGGGAAAAGTCGCGGAAAGTGGGCGCCGGTGCGGGTACGAGACTGGTTTGGCATAAAGTGTTTCTCGAATGGAAAACAATGGAGGAATTTCACGTGGGACTATAGAGCTAGAGTGCAGAAGGGCCTCGAATCCAGCCACAGGCTGATCACCCGGTGAGGATAACGCACAACCTGCTTAGTAACCTAGAACAAGCTGCGAGGTGAATGTTACCTGTTGTGTCCGAGTGTATAGTGCAGGGCTTGGGCAGACAGTTATGTAATGCTGGTCCTCAAAGGAGAGGAAATAGGTTCAACAACCGTGTGTATTTGTGTGAGTCATGCCATTAACGAGGAAGCACCCAGACCAGGTATCCAGCTATTGGATCGATAAAAGCTGGTCTACCAGTAGATCATAGCAGCAAGGATTAGGACCGATACAGTTGATACTGCTCACCCAATTGTGTGTATCTATACTGACTCATACCCATTGGATGAATCTGCTTGAGAAGTGGAAAAATTTGGCAGATGACAAAACTGGCGCTTACAATTAACTGGTTTTGGATCAGTTTTCAGCCAGACAGCCTACAAAGCACAAGCATTAGCAGACTTCTAGCCAGAAGTGCATATATGAAGAAGAGCCTAGCAAGAGAATCCCTGGGTTTCTGCACTGATGGTTACAACAGATGGGCATCTGACGGGTGTGTATTTCTGTTCAGCCAGTAAAAAGAATATGTCAGTTGTGAATATGCCCTGAATTCAATTCCAACAACAAATAATAAAGCTAGACTACGAAGCTTCAATAGCTGGGATTACAAACTTCTGTCTAGTCTATTGGTGCAACCAAGGAGTGTGTCTATGACTGATTCCCAACTCGTTGCCAACAACATACAGGGGGAGTATGAGTCAGAGAGCTCAGTTCTACAAGCCTTACTGCACCAAAATGAAAGACGCTAGCTTGAATCAATCATTAGAGTGTTGTTTGATTCCTAGAGAGGAAAAATATCTGGCAGATGCATTGGCCAGGCTGCCCGACACCTTCCAGAACGCCATCGTGTCTATCTTAAGAAGGTGCTAAGAGAAGCAGCAGAGTGTGATCATGTACATTTCCAAAGTGGGTTCCACGCACCCTATGATGCAATATGTAAGCCTACAAGCTGCAGGTCATTTTCTGCATTTTGTACAATCTTCATTGTTAAAGTCAATTTGGTATGTCTGTTTAAAATGGGTATGATTCTCATTGTCGCCACAGATGGGACAAATGTTAATGTCTGAATCTGACACCTCACAACACCATAGTCAAGCGCGATGGTGTTTGATTGCATATGACGGGAGAACATACGACGGATCTGTAGAGGAAATCCAGATAAAGGCATTGTGCCATCACTGTGGGTTCAGAGCCGCTGGTACATAACCTTTGACTGCTATTATTGCCAACCATGAGGGAATGCAGATCCTATAAAATAGTAACTGAATGTGATAAATTCAAATGGTCTCGACATCATGCATCAGATCACACAATGATTACATCCAATCCTTATCCTATCCTTGTGCTCAATGGGAGTCGAGCATCCTGCGAGACCTCTTCCCCTAGGCGAGCAGGTGGAAAAGAGCTTGATGTGATGCCGGTGGTTGAGCTAGCCACCACACACCCACCTCCTGAGGCTGAGGGCTGACACCAGACATCTCAGAACAAGGATTCAAAAATTCCTATGGCAACATGATGCTGACTCAGGGGTATGAATTCCAGTAGCGTGTATATGGTATATTACCTATGAAGAATGGATAATGACTTTAAAGCGGGTCTGGCTGCAGTCAAGAATCAAAAGTTGCATTTTTCAACAGTCTAGGCCACCCACAATCTGAATGGTTACAGAGCTCAATAAGTCAGATCTAGGAATGCGTTATAAGGAAAGCTGGATAAGAAAAGCAGGTACACATTTGGTCGCCTGAGAACCAAGTACAAAAGTCCACTGACACTCACCGGCCTATCCACCTTAGTATACATGAACAAACCTTGATTCTGGGAAGGTCGGCCGCTCCACAATCCCTTCAATTCTCACAAACAAACCAGCGACTCAAAAAGCAAAGTCTTATCAGAAAGCCTAGATCTGGGATCAAATAACGAGGAATGCGAGGTGCACAACAAGGCCAAGCAGCCTAATTAGGCAAAAGGAGTTGCCAAATATTAAACAGCAAGAGTCAACAAAAGCCTCTTGACGTGAAATTCTGTCGTCTAAGGAAGTCACAGGAGGACACAGTTTATGAAGGCTGGCATCATTGTGGAACACTTCCAGCCACAGCCTGGAAAAGAGACCCACATAATCAGAGATGTCAATTTGCTCAAGAGTATGGCTGACCTCGTACAGGCTATGAACGCGGTATGGACTGTATTGAGAATATCGCCTAAGGGGGGTAGCTGGAATAAGGTAGAGTCAAGGGGACTCAAATAATTATGACTTAAGTTCTGTTGAATCGTTGTAATTTTGAGTAGTACAACTGGTGCATCTTTCACCTAAGATAGCAACCAACCGATAGGTAATGTATCGTACAATGATACCTATACTAAAGAGAGCATTTTTTGCTCCTGGTTGAAATGGCTTTCCTACCTAGTGTTAGTATGTTTTATTACGTTTAGGTGTAAGCATCGAGGTCACCGTATGTAGAGGTTAGAATATAATAAATAGTAATAGTCCTAACCGGTTGGCTCTGACAGGACGGATGGGTGCCTTGTTGAGAAGAGCAGTCCAAGAAATCAGCCCCTTTCTAGTTACAGGATATGGGGTGCCAGGGTGTGGTGAAGGAGCGACGCTGAG
>SNQN01002332.1:0-29057 GCA_008642245.1 Bassia scoparia | reverse complement strand
AACACAGGTAGCAACCAATCATGCGCTAGCCCTGTCAAAACATCAAGGAAAAGAAATTCAGACAGACTCCGAGCAGTGGATGAATGCATTAGGGCTAATACCTCAGCCTTGAAAGAGATGCGAAGCACTGGCATTAGAAACAACTCAAGCTCTCCACAAGAATCGGCCCATTTTCATACATGAACCAATTGATGAAATTGACAGGGGTACGCCCACCACACCTATAGGCACAGATAACGGTCATCCCCTGATGAAGTAATGAGATGAGGCAATTGATCAGGACTTTGCGGCTCAGGAAAGGTCACCCTCCTTAATCTGCGGTGAAAGTATTTGTCCTATTCAGCAACGAGATGCCTGGGATTGATCCCCGGAATCATATCCACCATCTTTTCTTGATCCAGCTAACAAAGCCTGTGAGCAGAAAAAGAGACATCTTCTCTCAGAAAGAAGTCAAGCACGACCGCAGAAGTCAACAACTACTAGTCCAGATTTTGGAGCTTACGATGTGTCAAACCTGATTCGTGTAGCAAATTTGGTCATGTCAAGAAGCCAATGCCACTTGAGATGCTGCGTAGATTCACAGATTAAATACAGCCTTCCAAAAATTGCTCCTCTGCCACGATGCTGACTCCGCCCAACTCGGTGGATATAAACCAAGTGGTCTGCCAAGGCTCCTTTATACATGGATGCCTTTCAGCTATCCATCAAATACACATGCACCACCAGCAGCAGAGCGAAGAACATTCATTACCAGTTGTGGGTCATACGCTGCTAGAACTCTTGTTATAACTATATCATGATGCCATTTTGGTCAAGAATGCTCGGTCCAATACCAACGATGATGACCAGTCTTTGAGACAGAGGAGAACCTGGATGTTATGTTGATGATCCCATAGTCAAGAGGTCAATTCGCGAAGATCATACAGAAATCTCCAACAGAACATTTGCATAACTTAAGCACAATACCAGCGTTAACGTCAACCCAAGAAAGGTTTCTTTGGTGAAGTCTGAATATGTCTGTTTCATGGATACAAGAGGGGAATCGATGCTAACTCCTGACCAAAGGTGAATGCTGGCGCTAGACCTGCCAAACAAAGGCATCAAGAATATCAAGGCTGACTGTTGAGATGGCAGCATTTGTCCAGTCATCAGCCGATCATCAGAATAGTCGCAACTTTTTTTACAGATTCTCAGGAAACAAAGAATTCATTTGGGACTTTCAGAGATATGAAGCCTTTCAATCCAGCCCTAAAGATTCCACCTGAGAGAATCTGCGCCAACCCCTGGCTTAGAGCTCACAAATCCCATGAGTGGACATCTTCTGTATATTATATGTAGATTCAGACAGTAGAGGGTAGTAAGCTCAGTCCTCATATGGGAAGCGCGCGACAAGGTTCAACAACTGGCTGTATTGGAGCTAATCTCAGCATTAAACAGGCACCATCATGAGACCAGGTATCTATGATCGAAAAAAGACTTCTCTAGCGCAGCTTCACAAGTCTCATATCTTAGACGCATAGTGCGATTGAACATTATTTTGATGCTCAACCCACAATTGTTAGTTACTAAATCTGACCTCACTCTATGGAGAAAGTCTCTCTTGTTAGGAGTTGGTAAAACATTCTGGCAGATTGACAAACTGGCGCGTTCAAATTACAACTTTCGATTCTTGGTGGATCAGTTTTTTAGCCTAGGAGATAAAGTGAACAAAGCACATTAGCACATTATCCTTTGCGCAGATTTAGTTACAAGTTCAATGCATGAAAGAGCCTCGCGACGAAAAGAACTCGGTCTCACCGGGTTTTGTTACGAGCCGATGTTGATCACGCACGATGTTGTGCATTCTGAGCTGGTGTGGTAAATTGCTTATGTCACAGACAAAGATATATCATTGAATTGCCTATGAAGTTCAAAGTTCCAAGCATACAAATATGAAGCGAGACAGCATACATAGGGATTACAACTCTGTCTATCTATGTTGAACCAAGGTGGTGTCTGATGATCGCTGATTCCCAACTCGTTCCCAGAACCAGTACAGGGGGTAGCTTATATCAGACGAAGCCACTTCTACAGCCCTTCGCACCCAATATAATGAGTACTTTAAACTCCAATCATTAGAAGTTTGATTTATGATTTCTTAGGAGTCCTATGCTGGTCAGAGTGTGCATTGCACTGCCATATCCAGCCTGTACACACGAACCACCTTCAGAACGCCATTTTATTCTTAGTAGAAGTTTGTACTTGACCTAAGAGAACAAGAAGTGATGTGAGTCTATGTACAATTTCTCGAAGTGGGTCTCCTCACCCTTTGGAATGCAATATTGTAGCCTTACAAGCTGCAATGGCTACACATGCTGCTGCTGACAACGGCACATGCAGAAAGTAATTTGGACTAGCTTCTAAACGAGTATACTGATTGAAAATATGAGGACAATGTACAGGAGATCGTCACACCTCACAACCACTACCAATGTGTGTGTACTCTGATGATAGAGGAACTGCACATTCCCTCAGGGATCATGAAGGCATTTGTGGCATCAATGTTTGGTGCCAGAGTCTTCTTTTAACAAAGCTCTTTTATCTGCGCTATTATTTGGCAACCATGAATGCAGATATCTGATATAAAAACGTAACTGAATAGTTATCACATGTCAAGGTTCTCACCATCCATTCAAATTTCAGCACAGCAAGATGATTACATCCATCCTTAGTTCATCACTTTCTTTAGCTCTGGGGTTTCGAATCCTGGGTACCCCTTTGCTGCCTTAGGCACCAGGGTGGAAAAAGATGGTCTGATTGTTGCTGTTCGGTACTGACTGTTTATTGAACTGGATTGACGCGCTGGAGCATCTAATTCAACTATCTTCAAGAAAAGTGATGATCAGAAATTTTTATGACAATAGATGTCTGACGCCTAGATTATGTGAATTCATTATGATATAGTATTGACCATTGGATAAGACAGTTTTGAATAAATGTAATCCTTTGAAGGCTTGGTATTGCCAAGTTCAGATCAACAACTATGACAATTTACATCTATACCACCCACAATGCTTAATGGGCGTTAGACAGAGGCTGCAAATAACCAGATTCTAAATGGCTTTAAAGATCAGAGGCGGATATAAAAAGAGCAGTACATTATTATGTCTTTGAGAACCACATCAGTACTACATGCAGGCACGACTCACCCTACACCTTAGTATATTGAACAGAAGCTGAATTCCTGTTGAAAGTCGGCCTCCATCCTCAGATTACTCACACCATAAAAAACAAGCCTAAATAGCAAATCTTATGGAGAATGCCTAGACTTGTGGAAGCATAAGGGAGATTGCAGCAAAGCATGCAGCCGATGACGCTGAAAAGTCACGGGTGGCCAATATACAACACAGAAGAGTCTGACAAGGCCTTGCAGCGGAAGATTGGTCCTAAGACTGGTCTCAGCAGCATTAAAGAAGGCTGGATTACATGTTATGATCATTTCAAGCCCCGGACGCATAGGGAATGAAACCATAGATTCACCCGATGTCATAGTATCAAGTACTGGATTGTACTTACAGGCGGAGGAGCTGAGATGCCTGACAATTCAAGATATCTTGGGAATATAATCAACTCAAGAGGTATTATGCTTAAGTCTGAATCCTTGTAATTTGTAGCTACTGCATTTCCTTAAGATAGATCAAACAACATTGTATCTAACTGTACATATGACGCTATATATATACAAGAGGGCATTTTTTGCTCTCTGTTGAAAGATCTAGCTTTTCCTGGATCTTAGTTGTTTGGTAATATATTTATTACTTTTTATAGGCTGTAAGTATCGTTCATCTCTTAGAGGTAAAATATGTAAAAAAAACAATCCTACCCTTTCTACAGATGGTGGCCAATGTTGGTGAAGAGCGCACTATGAAATCCTACCCTTTTACGGATAGTGTGCAAGTTTTGATGAGAAGCCCCCCACCTAGGAAATCTACTTGTTTCTAATACAAGAGTCAGGTGCTATAGAGTTGGGATATGAGCCATTGGTTCTAAAATCCTAATCTTCATCGAGAATAAGTTAGTCCATCTACGCTGTATTCCAGTGGAGCAAAACCTGTTTTTATTAACACAGTACAGCCTGACTAATTGTCTCCTGGTATAAATCCCAGTCCTTATGCGACAAGGATGGTCAATTAGGTCTATTCATCTGACTTAAAATCTTAGTATCATTGTAAATAGGTGCTAGGTAAGGTCGCCATGGTAATAATCCTTCTGCTTACTCAAAATGCAGATCCGATAGATTGTCCTTTTGGTTACATTGTTTGCAAAAAAATCAAAGGTAGACATCCTACAGTAATATCTTCATGATTAATTTAATGGTTGCATGATTCAGTGATCCTAACAAGAAATCTATATGAATTAAAGATACTAACTATTAATAATCATATAACACTTTGTTAAGGGCGACTATTACTTCCCTGTGTAGGAGTTCACTGGAAAGCGGAAATTTTTGTTTTATAAAGCATTAATTATACACGCATTAAAATACGATTATATCTGCAATTTTGCTTTAAAAATTTTGTCCATATTTCATTGATTCTGTCATATACAACCTTATTTGAATTTATTAATTCATATAAGCTTGGAGGGGGAGAACTAGACCCCTCGGTACTGATTACCTGGTCAAGATATGTTTCTGTTTATTGTAACATTGAAACATAATCAACAAATACCAGGAATTTGTGCTAAGGTCCTATGAGGTTATTATGCATGCCATCTAAAACTACATTACTAGACAATAACCGTAATTTCATGACCAACTTATATTTGAAACCAACAGTAGTACAGCCCTTATGCAAGCTCACTTACAATAGTCATTGGTAGCTGCGCGTCTTAGGCTCAAAAAGAGGCCTTAGATGAGCAGATGCCATAATTTTTTCTAATCGAAAGACCTTAACATATGGATTCAAAGTTACCCAACATACATAAAGGCTATAATTGTTTTCAAGACTTCAAAACTAGAAAAAACAGGATTGAAGGACAAGGCAGTGATCACATCATGACGATCAGGAGAGCCTTCCATAGATTGAATGGCCTCGAATTACCGGTAGGTTAACCACGTTCCTAGGCAGTTTGTCATTCAGCTCCTGTGACTATAACCTACGGGTGTACCCTATCTTTGTGACCCTTCCGTCGCGTTCTCTCCTCCTAGTGGGGCTCCTTAATCATCTCCCGAACTGAGCTGCTACCTTGTCAGTATGTTTCCTCATGGGCGCTTCTGCTCTGACGCCTGCCCTAGTTATGGTATCACCCCACCCCTTCGGCAAGCTTCCTTGCGTTGGTGACTCTGACCTGATGAAAGAACCGTTACCTTCGCTGGAACTTCTAGCAGAGACTGAGTCAGTCATAGTGCTCACAGTCCTTGTCCTGTAGTGTGGGTCGCTAGCATACATTGGGTTCTTAATCTAGCGCTATCAGCGAAAGCTAATCCAACACATAGGTTATTTCTATCAATTCTTCTCAGTATTCGAGTATCTCGGTACCTGTTAATCATTTATTTAGTAATCCGGTGTGCGACGATAATATTTAGATCTGTATCCTGATTTCCATTTGCTAACTAAAGACTTTACTAGACATTATCTGTGAAATACGCATAATGGTCCACCATGCTCATTCGAAGTCAACGATGAGGTGTACACTTCTGGCGTCAGCTTCTATATCACATCCACTTACCATAGCGCACTCTCTGGAACTGATCAGCATCCATTTAGGGTCCACGCACTGACATATCCTATGCTAAACGCCAGATGTTTCAGTGATCTATGAGAGAGTGCGTTTAGGCGATCTAGTTCATGTTTCGGACTAGCTGTCAACTCGCTAGCCATGCACTGAAGGTATGAGATTTCTTATCTCACCCTAATCCCAGCTTCTAGCTCTTCCACTTGGACCAATCCAGAGTTAGGTCCACATGCCTTGCACACCTGAAGCAACCACATGGTTCCTGTAGTAGCAATGGTTGGTAGGTCTCATAATCTCAGCTCTCATTTTTCAACGGACTCAGTCCTCATTCAGTTCTGCTGTTGAAGTTGAGTTGTTGTTGCTGAAATAATTGTGCTGCTTTTTAATGGCTTCTGAAGTAAGTTGTTGTTGCTGCTGCTGAGTAGTTGCTGCTGTTGCTGAGTGTAGTTAGTAGTAGTAGTTTATTGCTAAGTAGATCTTGCTATAGTGAGCGTTGATGAATTAAACTGAAAGTTTTGTAAAGAAGAAGGCCCATGGCTGCTTGGCTGGCAGAGGAAGGACTTGGAAGTTGGAACACCCAGTCCAGGGGATTGTCATGTGCAGACAAGGGGGTGGCCCCATACCACTCGGGAAACCAAGGCTCAAAGCCACCCAACTGGTGCATTCCCAGGCACCCCTTGCAGTCACTCCACTTGAGTTCCACTCAGCCATCTGAATCTCCGTGGCAACCCGGAGGCCTATATCTCTTGTGTCTTCTTTTCTTAGCCTCCTCTCTTTCATCACTATCGATGGACACAACCTCGTCCACCTTCCTTTTCCTTGTCACCAGGGTCCTGCTGTACTGAGAGGACTGTCCACCTAAACCTGCGACCATGACCAGCTGCACCACCTATTCACACCACCTCTGTGGACAACTTTACCCCCTTGAATCGGAGAGGGCTCCTTATTGCAAGTGGTGGGAGATGGTGCTTCCTGAGACTCCAAAGCAGGCATCCTTGCCTTGTTCTTTGCTGGAGCTTGGGGCGGGTTTGGTTGGCTGGTGCTCCTGTGTCCTGAAGCAATCCAGATGAAACTACCTCCACTCCCAGTGGTGAGACTTAGACCTTCTTCCACCCTGAGGTGATAGGGTGTCAGCTCTTGCACTCCTCTCTCTTGCTCCTTGAGATCTCTGCAGTACCAGCACTTGTGGAATGTCTGACCAGCTCCAAGTACGCTTGACATAGTGAAGCAGTTTTGAAAACTCTCTGCAGTCCAAGGTTTGGTATTATCCTCACCAGCTGGTGCTGAAACTTACTTGCGTCAATCACCAGGCTGTTTAGGGTCACAATTTGGTCCTCAGAACACCAGACTCTGAAGACAGGACAGAGATGTTCCAGTTGAAGTCCTCCTCAGATTCAGAACTGACCAGTCTAGGTTCCCAAAGCCTCCACTGCATATATAACATAAACAACATGGTTAGTACTGCAAAGTCAAAAATCAGTTATGCATAAAATGTAAATGTGCAGGTGAAAGAGTAAGGGTTATGAAGACTTCAGTGCAACTAGACTACTTCTGGAGATCCTCCTGCTCAGGCCACCAGCAGCAAATAATGTCCACCTCCAAGAGTCAAAGTGAGGCAGCCAGTGCTTGGGTAGGCTCTTGCCTTTGGACCTAGCCCCAAACCTGGAACTATTCAAACGTGGTCCTTTTCCCTTCCAGTGTAAGGCAGCTTGTGAAAGAGCCTTCTCTCAAGAGCTTATTCCTGGTAATCAGTCTGGCTGAAAGGTTGATGCTTCTCTCTTAGAGGCACTCTTACAGCCATTGCCTGTGCCATTTCTTCAACCACCAACCATGGGTAAGAATTTGATATGTACTATACCACCCTTTCCAACCTCCAAGGAGTACCAACAGTTTATTTGGGTCCCCCTGTACGCTTTCAACCAAAACAAAGTCCTGAAAAACCTGTTTACATCTTAAGCTCCAAAAAAGAGCAACCCAGATGAAACTTATATTCTCTACACAGCACTTGGAGCCAATTGAGACAAGCTGATTCCCCACATTTCAAGTAATTCATCATAAAAGGTGAAGAGGGAATCTGACACCTAACTCTAGGTGAGCAATATAGACAAGGACCCAAATCTGGTGTGAGTAAGCTCTATCTGAGGTTGGGACCTCAAACCAGTATCCAAAAGTAGAACAAAGCCATACAGTTCACCAGCTCTGACATCAAACCTCTTCTCATAACTTCTGAAGGAAGTCTAGGTCAAGAGCAGAGTTGCAGGACCGTCATTCTCCTTAATATCAGCCCATCTAATGAGATCCATGTATGATGTCAGGTCTAGAATCTTGTACTCCTAAATTCCCCTCTCGTCCTTTAGGCTTTGGCACGAGCCCTGGACCACCTGTCCTCGGATGGCCCACTTGCTCATCCTCCTGGGTAATCAATGGCAATGCACCTGCAATCTCCTCCTTTAGACCGTTAGAGACAGCCCATTGAACTTCCTCCCTCTGAAGCTAAGGGGTGCTGGAGCCACTCGCTACTCTCGACCCTCTGGTAAAGGAAGGATGCTGCACTGGGTCTAACTAGGGCAGTTCGAGGGGCTAGCCTAAGAAGTACACTTCCAGCAGGTTGATTTCTAGTAGTCTTATTAAGGCTGATCCTCACTAGGTTCCTCGTCATTAAGCGACTGGCCCTCAGACCTATCTAAGAATCACTATACTCCTCCGACATTCTACAATGTTCAACCACAAGTCCAAAAGATGCAAAAAAAGGAAAAACAAAGCAAAATCACAAACTACTTTAGACAGAACCAAGAAAAAACTATAACTGATTGCATGCAAGTTGAATTCAAGCTAGGAATGGGAGGAAAATTACTATATATTGAAAAGTGGATACAACAAACTTGATCAAGAACAGGAAAAAATAATCTCCCAAAAAGCTTGTCACGTCGAGATGCGATTACTAGGTAGAGTTGCAAAAAACTCGCTGTGTTTGAGAAATGTGCTTTCGAGTCTAGAACAGTTGTTTTCTTTGTTTCTTTTGCTCTCTCCCAAATTTTGAAGTTAAATGTGAATTGAAAAACAAATGGATGTGATAAGTGACCGCCATAAATAAGGAAGAAGCAACCGTCATTAAACCCGCACGCAATTACAATAACTGCCCTAATGGTTGCGTAATCATGTCGTGGCAATAAAGTTTGAAAAACTGCACAGGTTAAACCGCTCATTAATCGAGGCTTGCCTGTAAACTGGAGAAGTTACATGGTCTCGAAAGATTCATTGTAAAACCAGGCCAAACCTGGTAAAAGAGGCCCCAGGTAATCCAATGATCCACTAAACCCGGACCTGGTAAAGTCTCTTTGACATAACCAGCTGGATGGGGCTAGTTGTTGTATCTATTATGCCACCAGGGCCAATATCAACCAAGGCCATGTAAACTAATCCAGTGGGCTTGATAGCATGCAAATATCACAGCCCAAAGGTCAAAGAAGTGTCTACCACTGGTCAAGTTTGGCACATGCCCACAACCTACCTGGTAAGTTTACAAGCCACTGTACGATTAAGGAAAGCGTTGACCATCCAATGGCTGTATAAAAGGCAGCTCAGAACCAAGGCTGGTAAGTTCATTTGGAAAAACACAAACCTACATTCTCTCTAAAAATATAGAATTCCCTGGTTATATATGACACTCCATCGAGGGGCTGATCCTGGGTTCCCCAGGTGTATCACCTGTGTTTGTAGGTTACCGGATTGCAGATCAGTCCACTTCACCAGCACCGGCTCGTTGGCCATGCCACGTCAAGCAAGTACCATATATTGTACAACAGAAGCTATTCAGGGAACGACTCCTCATAAAAAAAAAAAAATTGCACGCACAAATCAAATTGCCTCCACTCTGAACTATTGCTTAGGTATGCTCAACACCCTGAACTTCGCTTAGTTGCTAAAACTCCACAAACTAATGTATTGGGTGCAACGCGTGTCATTACTTCATAAAAAAGGTGAACTTTTTCCTAAAAAACTTTAATTAACCAAAAAATCAATAACTTTAATCAAAATTTTTTATTTTTTTTAAAATACATCATCGTTTCTTGGTAAAGTAATAGTCGAAAAGTTGAAAAAAGGCATACACCCACGTAATATATTATTTTGTGGTGATTTAACAATTGCATGAAATTCAAGATGTTGGACGCACCCAAGCGATAGTTTAAAATGTTGAGGCCAATTTAGACATGATTTGACTTATTAAGTCAACAAGTCTTTATAAATAATAACTTAACATCTTTAGTACACAGGCCAACCCATGGACCACTCCACGTGGATCAACAAATTAAAGTCTCCGGATATATAGTAACAAATGTGGAAATAAAACATGTTGAATAAGTCGTACTCGTGATACTTTAATTTCCTCATTGAAAAGAAAAGTCCCTTCTAAGTCTTATTGCCACTCGGTCACTCCCATCCTAATTTTTCCAAATTTCTCCTTCCACTTGTCACGCCCCGTTAGTAACATTTAAAAGAATCAAATTAAGATTTTCGTCAAGTTATTACAACTCGATTACCCTTGACAAAAAACTGTATAAAAAAAGCAACTACGTGAAAGTAGAGCAATTGTACTAACAAATATTTCTCTTATCAATCTAAGTTTTGTTAACGTTGCATTTATTAATTGATTCTTTCTGTTATATATTTAGTTATTACTAATTTTTATTATAAATTGTAGAAACTCATAAGCGAATTGACCTTCCTTTATTTGTTTCAAAAAAAAAACACGGTTCTGACTTGAGTTTAAAAATCCAAAAAAAAAAAAAAAGCCTTAAGTCAGTCGTAAAGGGCCCAAAGTGGCAAAGTAGACTTTGAGTCAATGGAAAATCAGAAGCTTCCGAAATTAAAATGATTAGGAAACTTAAAAAATCAGTAAAGTCAAAAGGTGAAAAACTCAATATGTCGTACTCGTTAGACCCACTTCCATATAGGGCTATTAGACTTTTGAGCACGCGATGCGTTCATGTAATCATAAAATGTATTGTATTTGTATCTGATTTTTTAATTACTAAGATTTTATCTTGTGATTGAATCTCGAATAAAAAATAATTTAAAGATTCTTGATAAACTCACTATTATACATTGACATATAAATTAACTTTAATGTTTAAAAATAACGATATTACAATACAGTTTAAGTTGATTTTATATAATTTTTTAAAAAATGACACTTTCTCATCCAAGAAAATATAAAACTTTAACACTTTAAAATTAAATTAAATTAAATTTTAGATAGAGAATTAATGTACAATTTTGAAATTATATAAAGTGAGTATTTATAGTCTAATTTAGTTAGACATAAGTTTTTGCTAATTGATAAAATTTCTCTTTTTCTTTTCATTGTTGATTATTGATTAATAATCTAATTATTTCTTATAATTGATTGATAGCTATTTTGATAAGTTTATGTATTAATGATACATGTTTGTGTAAATTTTCTAAAGTGGTATATTTTAAATTTCATAGGGACACCATTGCTCCCCTTCACTTATATAATAGAAGATACTTCTCCTATGGGTGTCTACTATTCGGACTCTCGTCCAAAATCAAAAACATCCCGTCCAAATAAGTTATTTGGATTGGATTCACACTCAAATTTTTTGAAATTCTGATTTTCGAATTGAATTCGGACTTAAATTTTTTTAATTCAATCCAATCCAAATAATCCGAATATATATATATATATATATAATAATATATATATATATTATATATATATATATATATATTAATATATATATATATATATATATATATATAACTTAACAAATATTAATAATATTAACTAAAATATTATAAACCTTAATAATTAATACTCTGTACTAGTGTTGAAGACCTACTCTTTTACTTTATTAGTTTTATGAGATTAAGACATATTTTTTATACTCCTTTGTGATTTGCGTTGTATTTACGATTTGTAAATGAACTAAATTGATTTTTTGTTTGAATTAATTAATTATAGGTTTTTTATATTTTAATTAATGGTTTTGAATCTTAGGTGAATTTTATTATTAATTCGGATTGGATCGAATTGTAGTTTGATTTTGAGATTTAATTTGGATTGAATCGGATTGGATTTTGAAAATTTTAGATTGAATTTGGAGGCTAGAAAATGAAAGTCCAAATTTAATTCGGATTGGATTGAATTGGATTGACTAAGCTTCAGTCCAATCCAGAGTCCGAATCGACACCCGTACTTCCTCCGTTGAACTCAAAAGTCAAAAACTGAAAATAATATGTATGCATAACGTAACTAGTGGGGTTAATAGGTCGTACTCGTTAGACCCACTTCAGTACTTCACCCGTTTCTTTTTATTCGGTAGTAGTCTTTTGCTAAATTTGAAATCTTAAAGAAAAGTCCCTTCTAAGTCTTATTCCCAATCGGTCACTCCCATCCTATATTTTCCAAATTTCTCCTTCCACTTGTCACGCCCCGTTAGTACATTTAAAAGAATCAAATTAAGATTTCTTCAAAATTATTACAACTGGATATAAACCTTGACAAAAACTGTATAAAAAAAGCAACTACGTGAAAGTAGAGCAATTGACTAACAAATATTTCTCTTATCAATCTAAGTTTTGTTAACGTTGCATTTAATTTGATTCTTTCTGTTATATATTAGTTATTACTAATTATTATAAATTGTAGAAACTTCAATAAGCGAATTGACCTTTCCCTTTATTGTTTCAAAAAAAAACACGGTTATGACTTGAGTTTAAAAAATCCCAAAAAAAAAAAAATGCCTTAAGTCAGTCGTAAGGGCCCAAAGTGACAAAGTAGACTTTGAGTCAATGAAAAATCAGAAGCTTCCGAAATTAGGAAAATGATTAGGAAACTTAAAAAATCAGTTAAATCAAAAGGTGAAAAACTCAATATGCGTACTCGGTAGACCGACTTCCATTAGGGCTACTAGACTTTTGAGCACGCGATCGTTCATGTAATCATAAAATGTGTTGTATTTGTATCTGATTTTTTAATTACTATGATTTTATCTTTGTGATTGAATTCTCGAATAAAATAATTTAAAGATTTTGATTAAACTCACTATTAACATTGACATATAAATAACTTTAAGTTATATATAACGATTATTACAATATAGTTTAAGTTATTATATATAATTTTTTTAAAATAACACTTTCTCATCCAAGAAAATATATAAACTTTAACACTTTAAAATTAAATTAAATTAAATTTTAGATAGAGAATTAAATTTACAATTTTGAAATTATATAAAGTGAGTATTTATTAGTCTAATTTAGTTAGACATAAGTTTTGCTAATTGATAAAACTTTCTCTTTTTCTTTTCATTTGTTGATTATTGATTAATAATCTAATTATTCTTTAAAATGATTGAATAGCTATTTTGATAATTGTATTAAATTGATTACATGTTGTGTAATTTTCTAAGCATGAGAGGGTATATTTGAAATTCATGAGGGACACCATTGCTCCCCTTCACTTATATAATAGAAGATACTTCCTCCTATGGGTGTCTACTATTCGGACTCTATCCAAAATCAAAACAATCCCGTCCAAATAAGTTATTTGGATTAGATTCACACTCAAATTTTTGAAATTCTGATTTTCGAATTGAATTCGGACTTAAATTTTTTAATTCAATCCAATCCAAATAATCCGAATTATATATATATATATAATATAATATATATATATATATATATATAATATAAATATATATATATTAAATATATATATATATAATATATTATTTATATATAAATTAACAAATTATTATAAATATTAACATAAAATATATAAACCTTAATAATTAATACTCCGTACTAGTGTTGAAGACCTACTTGTTACTTTATTATGTTTTATGATGATTAAGACATATTTTTTATACTCCTTGTGATTTGCGTGTGGATTTACGATTTGTAATGAACTAAATGATTTTTTTGTTTGAATTATTAATTAATTAAGGTTGTTTTATATTTTATTAATGTTATGGAATTTCTATTAGCGTGAATTTTTTATTATTAATTCGGATTGATCGAATTGTAGTTGATTTGAGATTTTAATTAAGATTGAATCGGATTGGATTTTGAAAATTTTAGATTGAATTTGGACTAGAAAATGAAAGTCCAAATTTAATTCGGATTGGATTGGAATTGGATTGGACTAAGCTTCAGTCCAATCCAGAGTCCGAATCGACACCCGTACTTCCTCCGTTGAACTCAAAAGGTCAAAAACTGAAAATAATATGTATGCATAACGTAACTAGTGGGGTTAATAGGTCGTACTCGTTAGACCCACTTTCATGTACTTCACCCGTTTCTTTTTATTACGGAGTAGTAACTTTTGCTAAATTTGGAAATCTTAAATTCTTGACAAATATTTTTTCTTTTATTTTTTTAATGTTATTTCTTCTGATATCTCTTTTAATCATATGTTTCACTTTCTCTCTCTTTCACTTTTACATTCACAACTAAACTTTGCCTAAAAGTATATGTCATGCTCAAAATTTTAACTAAAAAAACGGAGTAATTGAAGTAGAAATGTATAAGGAAGTAAATAATTTTTATCACAAGTTATTAAGTACGTAGTTAGTATGACGTCATTTTAAATTTTTAATAGTCACCTAAGACAATGATGTAGAATATATAGACTTTATAACTTTACGATGTTAGCTTTATAGTAAGTGATATGATATACGCTGTGTACTTAATCTCATTTTCGACACCAAGAAATACTAAGTTGTTCATTGAATTTTCAAATTAAAAATCCAATTGCATTTTGATAAATATATGAAAATTTTATTTACAATATTGCCATTTTTTTTTATTTCAAAAATACAATTGAATTTTCATTCTTTTAAAAATTCATCGGATGAACACAGGAATTTTCCTAGCGGGACGCCTTTTATTCTTATGTTCATACATGTATGGTACTATCATTTTAATAATATATATATCCAATAATCCAAACACGTCCATTAAAGTTCAAGCAGAGGAAAATGTATGCATGCATGCAACGGCTTTAGTTTATTAATTTAGCAAACTTATGGCACAATTGGCACAACTTCACAAAACCATGACAAAGTTGAGAAATTGGCAAATTGCGGTGCTGATCGTATTGTATTGCTCATTCTACAATCAAAAATTGGTCTTCTTTTCGGTTGGTGCAGATGCTGCAAATCATGCAATAGCTGATGAAAGAGGTTAGTACTTCTATATTTAATACTCCATCCATTCTAATTTATTTTTTACGTTTTCTTTTTGCTGTTTTTTTTATTTATTCTTTACGTTTCATTTTTTATACTTTACTTTTTTTTTTTACTTATTAATGTTACTTTATACATAAAATTTCTCATATTACCCCGTTATTTATTTCATCATTATTCTTGATTTTTCACCCAAACTTATCTCATGATTCTCATCCACTCATTTTTAATTCACTTTAATTTTACTACACATAACTCAAACAAATTAAAAGAGTAATACAACCTTCAAGTTATACCTACATATTTTATCCAAATACTAATTTTCCTTAATTGACGTACAATTTTACAAATGTAAAAGATAAATCGGAGCCAAGGGAATAGAAATTATTACTTTAGATTATTAGATACAAGGTAAGAAATGCACGCAGATGCGTGCATAGTCTGTGAGGATAGTCAATTTTTTTAATTTATTTTTGACTAAAGATTTATATTTTACTTTTTTATAAATGAAATAAAAAGGTTTTCTCTATTGGTTTTTCAATACACATTTTTTAATAGATAAAATAACTATTTTTATTTTATTATTTTTATTCTTTACCTTTTTATTTACGGAATAATAAGATTCTTTTTTTTTAATACATGCTTCGGAATTGATCAGTATATTATAATAACTTTTTTTTTTCAAAAAAGCTATAGGTTTTACTATTTTCTCTAAATAAGATCATATTTTTGGGTTTTTAGAATTAAAGTTTTTAGGGATGAAGTCAATTTTTGCGTTTTTATTTGTTTAAGTTTTCAGTCATTCATACAATTTTTATTATTTTAAATTCTTTCGATAAGATATATTTTATGGTTGTTTGGTTATTTGTTTAGGTTATAGTATGTCGGTGGTTATATATTGATATTTCAATATTTAATCTGACATCTTTTTGTTATCGATGTTAATATTTATATTTTATTATTTTGTTAATTAAGTAATTTAGAATTTATTTGAGGAAAAAAAGTTCGCACAAAAGTTATCGACTAAATTGGTGTGTTTGCTTTATTAATTAACATTAGATTACTATACTTAATGTTATTTTTTGAGACTCGAATCTTATATTGAGTATAGTATCTTCTTTACATTAGTACTGTAATTTGTTCTAATACTCTAACTAGTTTTTTTTACGCCCACCAATGTTACGAATTAAACACAACTTAATGTAATCAATAAACTTAAGATACTCCTAAGTTTAGCCCCAATTTTAAGAGTTGATGGTTGAACATCATTTGTTTGGTCCCCACTAAAATGATGCATCTATTCTTCTTTTTTTTAGGGAAAGATAGTTGCTATTTAACTTAATTCAAGACGAAGAGTCCACATAAGTACCATAGGAGCAAATCATTTAGGTACACCAATTACACCCACATGCTTACTATTATGGGGCACATCCTGTAAATGATGTGCGACAAAACCTTTTAAAGAAGCCAAAAGTCATCTAACAACACAGTCAAATCAGTAAGAAGCACGATAGCCCTTTTAAGGCCGTTTACTTGAACTAAACAAACTGAACTGAACTAAAACTTGAACTTTTTTAAACTGAACTGACTGAATAATAAATAGGAAGATTTAAGTTGGATTAGTAACTTTTGTTAAATATTGATTAGCAAATATCTCGAAGTTAATTAATCTAGTTAATTAATTAACTAGTAGAGTTAATATTTAGATGAATATTATTATTCGAACATATTATTAGTCGCATTAATTATATTGTCGAATTATAATTAACAACATTAGATTATTATTTAAAGACCTTTATATTATTTGCTTCAAAAAATGGCCTTATTATTATTATTATTTTATATGTAGAATATTATTGATCATCGTTCATAAAATATTAATATCAATATCATCAAATCTATTATTTATGTTGTGTTATTTATTATTACTATTATTATTATTATTATTATTATTATGTATTATTATTATTATCCCCATCAACATTTAATATAATATGATATTTCTCAATATTATTTTTATTGTTATTCTTAATGTTATATCATCATCATCTAATTGATAACATTGTTATCATTATCAATGTTATTACTTAAATAATACAATAGAAAGTAATTAACATAATTGAAGAAAATTCCAAAACTGAACTGAACTGAACTAAACAAAACTGAATATTTTGAAACTGAACTGCACTGAACTGAACAGAACTGAAATTGAGTCTAAGTAAAAAGGCCCTAAAGCCTAGTAACAATGGAGGCAGAGTCCGATTCGAAGAGCACACTATAAAGTTGGAACCGACGAGCTAAGCAAACAGCGAAGGAAATGGCTTTGCATTCTGCCACTGCAGGAGTCCAATGCCCACGACACCGCCGCACATCAGCAAATATCACCATCCCTGACTGATCACGCGCCACCACTCCTAAGCCCACCCAACCTTCAACATTGAGAGCCGTGTCACAGTTAAGCTTGATAACTCCCTGAGGAGGAGCTTGCCAGGACCGAGGAGAAAGCTGGACCGGGGCCGTGATGGCACCATAAATTCGAGCATTATAATTCTTGTGTTCCTCGATCAAAGTGCAAACTCGATTAATAACCACTTGATGCGAGAGGTCCTCTCCGTTAAACACCTTCAAGTTACGCCTATGCCAAATTGCCCAAAGCAAAGCAGCTCCTTGTTGCTGAGTAGCCACACTAACCTTCTTCCAAGAAACAAAAAGCGTCTTTAAAGTCCTCATTTAAACACAAGTCAGCAAGCTCTCGACACTCCATGCTATCCCACAAGTCCTGTACGGCTGGGCACTCAAAGAATGTATGGGAAAACGTCTCTGAAGTATCACACCCCCACAGACAATTATCCTCATCAATCATATGCCTATAATTAAGTAGAGCTTGAGTAGGGAGAGAATTCGTACAAACCCGTCAAAAAAAGTGCCTGATTTTAGGAGTAGTGTCAAGGTTCCATATGTCCACCCAAGCATGAGGAAACGAATCAAGATCAAAAGATTTTCCTAGCATATAAGCAGACTTTACACTATACAGTCCTTCCTTCGAGAACGCCCAAAACTAAGTATCCTCCGGAGCCCTCAAACTTAAAGGAATAGCGAGAATGCACTTCTGATCCCTATCATTGAAGGTTCGCTCAATTAAGTCAGAGTCCCATTCCATACTCTCCCTATTAATAAGGTTGGAGACCGTTGTAATCCCCTCAACTCGTGGAGTAGTAACCGACTTACCCTCCTCATCAGCCACCCAAGCATCATTCCAAACATCAATCTTCGTACCCGACCCAACTCTCCACAGTAGGCCCTCCTTAAGTAAAGCCTTCGAACCCCAAATTCTTCTCCAAGAGAAACTCCCCCCAACCCCTAAAGATGAGGATAGGAAATTCCCTTTCAGAAAATATTTGCTACAGAACACACGACCAACCAAAGAGTCTGGATTCTAGAAGAGCCTCCATGCTTGTCGGCTAAGAAGGGCGTCATTAAATTAAAAACTGCCATATCTCGAAACCCCAATCCTCCTAAACACTTAGGCGCGCACATTGAGTCCCAACTTCTCCAATACACTCCTCTGTGGTCATTAGAATGTCTCCACCAGAATTTCATTGTCATGGACTTAATATCATCAATGATATTTACTGGAATCTTGTAAATTCCCATGATATAGGTGGGGATTGCTTGTACGATAGATTTGATAAGCACCTCCTTTCCCGCCCTTGAGAGAAGTTTCCCTTTCCACCCTTGTAACTTCTTCCAAACCCGATCCTTAAGAGCCCAAAACACAGCAGATTTTGAGCGCCCAATTATTGTAGGGACACCCAAATATTTACTATGTTTGTCCACTAACTTCATTTTCAAAAATTCCGCCAATTCCTTTTGCTTGCTAGACGTAACACCCTTGCTAAAGGAGACCTTCGATTTATCATAATTTATTTTTTGTCCGGAAACTACTTCATATTTGTTGAGAATATCAACGATATTTGTGCATTCCACACGATTGGCCCTAGCAAAGAGAAGGCTATCATCTGGAAAAAAGAGGTGGGAAACGACGGGTTCGGACCTACTCGCTTTGGCTCCAAGAATATGGTTACTAGCCACAACCTTGCTAATATACCTAGAGAGGGCATCCGCAACAATAATGAAAAGGTACAGAGACAAAGGGTCCCCTTTACGGAGTCCCGTCGAAGGCACCACACTCCCACAAACACCCCTGTTCACCACAAAGGAATACGAGACAGACATAACACAACCTATCACTACATCAACTCACCTTCTAGCGAACCCCATTTTTTAAAGAAACCTTTCAAGAAAACCCCACTCCACTCGATCATAAACCTTGCTCATATCGAGCTTGAGAGCAATAGTCCCTTTTCGACCCTTACTTCTTTTCTTCATCGTATGAAAAATCTCCAAAGCTATTAAGGCATTATCAGTAATAGACCACCCCGGAACAAAAGCACTCTGGTTCTCCATCACCACCTTAGGAAGAACATCTTTTAACCTACGTACAATGGCCTTGGAAGCAATTTTATAAAGAACATTACATAAGGAGATAGGGCGGAAATCGACCATGGAAGACGGAGACTTCACTTTCAGCACCCGCACAATATTTGTATCATTAACGTAACCTCACGTGGAGAGACAATACCATGCAGAATTTGGCTAACCTAGTTGGTGATATCATCCCCAATAATGTGCCAAAACTTCTGTTAAAAAATCGCATGAACACCATCCAGACCGGGAGCTTTGCACGGCTTCATGGCACTAATAGCATCAAAAATTTCCTCCTTTGAGAAAGGCTGAGTGAGAAGTAGATTATCTTCCAATGAAACGACCTCCGGTATGGCCTCAAGAATGTCATCAAAGCTACTGCCGTCCTAAGAGTTCGTAGTGAACAAATCAGAATAATAAGATTCATTAATGTCCTCAATTTCTTCCTCTCGTGAACACCATTCACCATTCGAATTCCACAAGCCTTTGATCATATTCTTCCGTTTATGTTGAGAGGCCTTATGATGGAAATACTTGGTATTTCTATCACCGTCTTTAATCTCTGAAACCCGGGATCGAAGATACCAAAAAGCCTCTTGAGCATCATAAACTTTATCAAGTACCTTCTCTAATTCTACCCGTTTAGCAACCACACTCTCTGTTAAAGGCTCCCTTTGAACTCCTTGCAAAAGTCTTTCAAGCCTTTGAATTTGTTTGGGAAAATTCTGAAATTTATGTCCACCTCATCTTCTTAGTTCACGGAGAACCTGTTCAAAACGAGTTAAAATCTCATCCCAGTAAAGTTTTGCCATGCCTACTTCACAATCCTCTCACAATCATTATCTAGTAGCCACGCCGTTTCAAACCTCACACCCCCTCTTTCCCCGACTCCCTTTCGAACCTACCTTACCTTCTAGCCAAGCAGAGATCGAATAGTGGTCTGACTTGTAACGTACTAGGTGCTCAATTGTCATATTCAGAAACAAGTTGCAAAGGGAATCATTACCACAATATCTATCTAGCCTCTTCCGAACCATGGTCGCAGCAGTAAGTCCCCTCTCCCATGTAAATCACTGGGTGGAAAAGCCTAAATCACGCAGCTAACATTGGTCCAAAGCCTCCCAAAACTCCAACATTGATCTTTGTCCCTCCTCCGCCCCACTCTCTTTTTCCTCCATCAATAGAATTTCATTGTAGTCTCCACCCATCAAAAGCGAACCGTTAAAACCCGAACAAAGCAACCTCATTAACCACCAAGTCTTATACTTCTCCGTGGAAGCGGCCCAACCATAAATACCAACAAAATGTAGAGTATTATTATCAAAATAATACATCACCACGAATATGGTGGGGTGAAAAAGAAACCAGAGAAAAGGAAATCTCTGAACTGTTCCAAAACAAACATAAGCAACCCGAATTACCACGACTATCCACACCAAAAGAAGAATCAAAGCCTAGCTTAGGCCTTAGAGATTTTGGCTTAGATCGTGCAATCATAGTCTCAGAAATAAAAACTAAGCTAGGGGCCAAAGATGAGCAACACTGATGTAATGCCCGAACTGTTCGTGGGTTGCCAAGCCCATGACAGTTCCAACACAAGGTTTTCATTGTTGTTCGTGGGTTTGAGACATCCTAGAACCCGCTACTTGAGAGGAATTGTTATCATGAACTTGGTCCGCCATCTGAACATCGAAACTCAAATAGACCTTAACATTGAACCCCCCCTGTAAAGCCAACTGCATCATCAAAAAATGCCTTTAGCTGCTCCTTTAGAGCTTTCCAACCTGCCACGTTTAGTGAGTCTTAATAGTGGTTCCTCAAAGGCCACCAAATTTCCACTACTAGCATTCTGTTCTTGCTTCCCTTTTGAGTTATCTCCCTCATCGTCCTTTAGCCCCTCCAACATTAAATTCGAAGAGGCCTTGTCTCCTCCGTGTGTCGTGACCTCTTGAAAGTGGAGCTTGGTTTGTGCCCTCCCCGAATGCAAGCTATCTATAAATTCAAGGCAAAGCTTCTTCTCCGATTCTTTTTTGGGGTCAACGAAGCTTCGTTTCCTCATAGGAGAAGCTCTCATCCATGAGACATAAGGAAATTCTGAAGGAGAAGTCCTATCATCATATTTCGAGCATTGTTGATATCCATGCCCTAAACACCCGCAAGCATGACACAAATCCATCAACTTCTCATAAGTAAACTTGATTAATTTTCTCCCTCCCGGCGTAGCAATTCTAGAAAAGCGCTTCAAAGGCTTATTTATGTTCAGGTCAACTCGGAACCACAAGTGCTTTCCCCATCTAAGCGGATCCGAATCATCGTACTCCACAAACTCACCCATACTCCTAGGAAGGGAAGAAGCCATATCTTTCGTTCTCTTATTCAGCGGAATGTCCTCAACCTTAACCCAAAAACGAAGAGTATCAAATACAATTTCCGAGGGTTGGACCCCTTCCACAATCTCCTTCAATATTAATGGAGCCCCATTGAATGACCATGGACCATCCTCTAGAACCCTAGCTTTGTCTGAGTAAAAGAAAAATTGAAAAATCAGGATATTCTTCTCAATTTCACGTATAAACATGTCCTTTTATGGCCTCCACGCCAACCGCATCGTGTTTTTCAAGGCTTCTGAGCTAAAAGGGGAATCCATAGGCAACTTACCTGCTAAACACAACTGCAATTGTTCGGACATCGTCTTATCCTCCTCGTCACAATCCACAATCTCCTTTTCCTCTTCTGTCATCTCCAACCCTCGCAACTTGCTCTCTAAATCCTTCATCACTTAGACACAACCAAAAGCGAACCACATAAATGTCGTGGAATAATAAAGAAACAGTAAAGGAACAACAAAACTCATTCCCAATCAGAGAAAGAGATAGGAACTCCACAATTAAAGTTTAGGTGCCAGAAACCCTAACCTAATCTCGAGAGATAGGAACTCCACAAGAAAAGTTTAGGTGCCAGAAACTCAACAATGGGGTTTCTCTAATTCTTGTTAAGATTCACTAATACTTGTTCAATTTTAATACTTTAGCCCTAAATCTCAAATATATGTCATGTCATGTCATTTTATTTTTATTTTATCTTTTTATATTTTCTTTATAATATCAATATTAATGAGAAAAGACGATAAACAATGGATAATAATTTTTTTGAACTAGGTCCCATATTTCAAGTCTTAAGTTGAGTCTTGAAATTTCAAGATTCAATTTGAGACTTGGTTAAGATTTTAAAAGAAATTTGGACAAAATTTTAATGTTAAATCTTGAGACCTAAAATGATGATGTCACCCCAAGTCTTAATACTTGAGGCTAAACTTACTCTAAGGAGTTTAGTTACATATTTTATAACCAATATTTTGAACATCTTCCTAATATCTGGCTTGAAAGCCGATTTAATCTATAAAAGGATTTCAAATTATGATGGGAATTAGTTTTTGCCCAGCGCATAATGCATGGGTTTTACAAATGTCAATTTTATCTACAACTTTTGCAAAAGTGGACATAACTATCACCAAATTTAAGAATAAGAAGGCTAGGCGAACACATACAGTTCGAAGTTATATAGAAAAAATGAGAAGATGATTTAAAATTTTAAAAAATATATCTAATGGAATTTAATAAGGTATAATTGTAAGTGAAAGAAATTTTAGCAAATGAAAAGATAAGTGATGTTACCCCAAAACTCATGTGCGAGAATGTAAAGAACAGAGGGATTGGAAAAAGATATGACACTTGGCAAATCTATACGAGTTATATTAAAACTCTTACCCAAACACAAACATGAAATATGGTATTTCTTACATCTCTCTAATTTCTCACATCAATTTTCCATGTGTCATAATATACCCTCTTCCAATTCTCTTTTCATTTCATTTTATTTTCACACTGACTTTTGACTTTTTGAGTAATATCATTAATTTATCTTTTCATTTCCTCGCATTTGTTTTAGTCAAATTTCACGTTCATTACTTTTATGAGTTATATCACCTGTCACTCAATTATCATTTGATTTTTTATATTTATTATTTTAAGTCATCTTCTTATTTTTTATATATAATTTTTTTTGAATTGTATGAACTCATCTATGTCTTTTGTTTTGAAATTTGGTGATAGTTGCCCACTTTAATAAAATTTAGGGAAATTCTATATGGTAGACCCCAATTTTTATTTTTTCTACATGGTAAGCTTTTTGAAAAAAAAATGTACACGGTAGACTCCAGTTTTTACTTTTTCTACATGGTAAGCTTTTTGAAAAAAAAATGTGCACGGGAAATTCGTATATGTAGCCCGTCTTTTAAACAACTCCAAAAAGTTTCAAAATTCTTACCATGTAGAAAAGTAAAAACTGGGGTCTACCAAATAAAATTTCCCTAAAATATCCTTTGAAATATCCACTTTTCTAATATTTGATAATATATTTTCATTCTCTTCTTCATTAATTAGTTTTCAAGACTATTTTTATTTTGCCTTTCATTAATTAACTTTCAATCGCATAACTATTTGATAAAGATTCAATGTGAATGATGCTTTATATGAAACCCAAGAAATAATCAGTAAATTTTAATTTTATTTGTGCATTAAAAAATAACCTTTAAGACTTTTAACAAAAATAGTAGTAAAAGAAAGACATAAGCACATTCGTGGTTAAATATATGCACATTACTGTATTTCACCCGTAATTTAAGTGTCTTCATTTTTTAAGCTAAAATTGTTTATCCGCAGCAAGCACGGTCAAAAAATACTGTGAATTAAGAAAGTAAGAAAGAAGAAATTAGAGGGAGATGGGAATGTCATGTATCACATGTGTATTTAAGTATAGTTTGTTTATAAATAGTATAGATATAGATATCAGAAAGTGAAGGAACAAGGCATGGAGAAAATTGAGCAAAGAAAATAATAGCACATAAGTGTAAGTGGAAAGACAAGAAGGAAAAAGTGAAAAGTCCATTAGATCAATAAAAAAATACTCCCGCCTTTTTTTAGTTGTCTACTACTTTTATTTTTGAATATTTCAATTATTGTACAAACGATCTAAAAATAATTTATTTACTATTTTACCTATTCTTTATTATCTCAACCTAATTTAATTCTAAATACCTTTTACTTACCAATATATTCACCCAAATTATTTTTTTTTCCAAATATTTCATAAAATATTTACTTTTACCTAACTTAACTCTCATCTTTATCTAATTTAATCAACTCTTAAACACGCTGCCAAATTAATATGGAACATATGATAAAATAACGAACGGAATATATCAGAAAGAAATAAAAAGAAGATGGAAAGGAAGGGAGATGAAGGGTTCACAAATCACAACTGCACATTGCATAATGCATATTGAAGTGATTTAGAAGTCAACACCGATTTTTTTTTAAGGGGAATAATCCTCCCATTCTTTTTAGTGGCAACAAAGGTATTTTCACGTATTTTTAAGAAAGAGATTTAACAATGTAAACACGAGCAAATTTTTCAAAGTTATTTTAATACAATGAAGAATGCGATTTTAACTTCATTGTGTAAAATTTTCTTTGATTAGTTTGCTCGTTTACATTGTTAAATCTCTTCCTTAAAATACAGTAAAGATATTGTGATAATATTAAGTAGTTAGGGCATTGACAATAGTTCAAACCTCTAAGAGGTTTGTACTCTTTGCCACATTAACCTTAGACAAACCCCTCCCATAACAAACCCTCACCAACCATAGTTCAAATCTTTTAGAGATTTGTTGGTGGGACCATTATATATCCATATTTTATAAAAAGTAAACAATAACTTTTACCTAATTTATTTTTTTCGCCTTTTATTTTACACCCCATACACCACCTAAATTTCACCTCATCCATACAATCGTCTCTCAACATTTCAAATCCCTCTTAACATTCAAACCTTACCAAGTTTCTCAACAATAAGAGATTTGTCATTCAAACCTTAAACATCACCTACAAATCTCATGACAAACCGTTTTTGTGAATGCCCTTACCACCAACAGTCCATCACCTGTGGATCCACCTTATGTTCTTCCCTTGTACTTCTTCGAATATGTAATGTGAATTGATATTATATGTACATATATAATTTTACAATGAATATTTGATTTATTCTTAATGTGATTTTATTCTATTTTTTCATACATTAATATAATTGATATTATATCATAAATCTCTTTTATCCTTATCGTGGTATTTTATTTTTGTTTAGTTTGAATTTCTTATTTTTCTGTTTTATTTTTAACACTAACTTCTTCTATATTATATTTTGTTTTGATGAGATTGAGAGAGATTTTTGTTTTGGTTGCTCATCCTAAAAAGTAGCTGCGAGCTTATGCATATCTTTTATATGGTAATTTTTATGTTATTTTTTATTCAGATGATAGACAAAATTTTTTTAAAATCTATTTTATTTAGATGTTTTTTACGGAGTAAATTTTATGTAATTATCTTTCCAATTTTTTAAAATATTTTTTTATAAAATAGTTTTTTAATTATTTTTATATCTGTTGTATATTTTATTAGTTAACGCTATCTTTGAGGGCAAAAATTATGGAGTATATAACATAGATATTGTGTTTTTTCTAGATTTAATTTAAGATAGATTGTGTTGACATATAATTTTATTTATAATGTTATTAATGTTTTTGATGGAATACTACTTGGTTTACATTGTTTGTTGTCCTCGTCAAAAAAAAATGTTTTTCTCTTATTTTTATGATTAGAATCGAAATACTGCCTGAACAGTTGCAAAAAAATACATTTTAATTTATATTTGTGTATTTGAAGGTTTTGTAAACATCGACTGTGGTAATGAAGATGATACACTACCACCAAGTTACCAGAGTGATGCGGCGTTCATAGACATTGGAAGGAGCTTCAAGATATTGCCTGAGTATTTATCTCAAGCCTATGACCCAATAATATGCAAGACAGTGAGAAGCTTTCCTTATAGCAATAGAAGTTGTTACACGTTAAGCCTTTCCAAAGGAAGAAACTATAACTACTTGATTAGAGCATCTTTCAAGTATGGAAATTATGATCGGCAAAACAGCCTGCCAAGTTTTGACATTTATGTAGGAGTTGATTTCGCCCAGACCATCACCATTGAATCAATGAGTGTAATGTATATTTTTGAGTTGATATACAAGCCAAAAATGGATTTTATTTACTTTTGTCTTATAAACACAGGCCAAGGCACCCCTTTCATATCTGCCTTATACTTGAGGCCTTTACAGAGTTCTATATACAGTACTGAATCCACTGCACTTAGTCTTCTTATTCGCGATGCTACTGGCTTCTCCGGCGGTAGATTTGAAAGGTATGTTTCATATACGGTATACTACCTGCATTCACAAATAAAACAACAATCTTTAATTTTGTTTCTTCTTTTCCCTGATCAATCGATCAACATGTCGCTTGTACCTTCAGCCGACATGCCTTCTGATAAATATTGATTGTAGATTTCCAGACGACACATATGATCGAATGTGGGAAAAGGTTCCTGAAAGTTACTACGGTGGTTGGAGGCCTTACAACTCAAGCACTGAATTAGAAAGCCTCACCAATGACGTATATCAAGTACCGCCAAGCATATTGATGGCAGGAGTCATGCCTCAGCCAGGTTATCATTATTTGGGTTTCACGTATAACACAAGAGATACTGAACCTTTATGTTTCTACTGGCATTTTGCTGAAACGGATAAGCTCAGCATGAACGAATCCAGAGAATTCGATATCTTCATTGATGGAAACAGGTTGTCCTTGGGATCATTTAGATTGGAGTACTTAAAGGCACTGACAGTACTTTCACCTCCAATCACGCTTCAACCTGGTTCTTCATCAATTGTGTTTTCTATCAATCAGACCAATAATTCTACTCATCCTCCCATTCTTAATGCATTCGAGATTTTCAGATTGATAAATATTTCACAAGCAACAACTAACCAAGATGATGGTAAGTAATTACCAACCCTTCACATTTGTTGTTTATTAATTTGTTTTTCCTTTTTACGCCCGTGTAAATAGGAGGACTTGATATTACATTAAAATAAATTTAGAAAATCAAAAGGGCAATTGAAGAGGTATCAAAAAACATAAATGTTACAAACTGTGAAAATAAATATTAATTAAAAAGAATAAGGAGAGAGACTAAACAATACCATTATAAATTAAAATGACATTTAATCAAGAGATTATGTATAGAAGACGAATAGTCCAAATATAAATATTAAAAAATATGAAAAGATCAAAAAAACGAAAAAAGTCGAAAAAAGAGAATAGAAAAACTAAACACCAAAAAAATGAAAAGACTAAATAACAAATAAGTTTAAGAAGTAAAACATGACACAATAAGAGGCATGACACATGTAGTTTTAAGATTAAACATTTTAGAAAAATTAGTTATTAAAAAGAGGAAAAATTCACAGAAATAATCGATCCCACCTTTGAGTGGTCTTCCAAAAATAAACCGACCTTTCGATTATCCCAGAATAATCCGACCTTTGGGGGGCGTCTTCCAAAAATGCACCGAATGACCTGTTACCTGCTCTTGAGGTAAAAATCAAATTTATTTATTTATTTTTGTTAAAACTCATTTTTTTATAAAAAAAAAAAAATCCTTATCTTGTTTACAAACTCTCACCTTCCTCACGACATCTCTCTCTCCACCTCCTCCTCTCTCTCACACTCCTTTCGATAGGGGGCGTCGCCGCCGCAGCAACTACCGCAAACCACGATTCTCTCTCCTCTTACCACCATCACAACACCTTATTCCTCCACATCCCCAAACTCTACCGTCGCAACACCACCACCCCTGCCACATTCTTCTCTCCATAGCCACTCTCTCTATTAACCTCCTTCGTCATCATTCACCCAAAAATCTCAAATGGGTCATCTTCAAATGTCAGGTGTGCTTAAACCTAGAAATTCAATCACCAATTTTGACGGAATTACAGTCGATGAGAGTGATAAAGCTAAATTGGAGAGAGAAATTGGGGAAAATTGTTGTAGGAAAATCCCTAATTGTCATCATTTGGTTAATAGTGATGAAACTGTGAAATGCATGTCTGCATTGTCGTCGGACTCGTCTTGAAAGAGCAAGACTGAGAAAATTGGTAATGGTAAGAGAAAGTTTAATAAGATGGAATCTTCAATTGAGTTGATGAATAAAAGATTGAAGAGGAGTGGTTTCGATGATTCCAAGGTTGGAGGAAAATCTGAGCTTAATTAGGAATATAAATAATGGTCAATGGTTAATCTGAGCTTAATGGTTAATGGTTAATCTGAGCTTATTGGTTTTAATGGTTTCAAAAATATGCCCTTAGCAAAATGGTTAAGTTTAATTATATTTAGATTAATATAGTTTGATTAAGTTTAATTAATTATGTTTAATTATAATTAAAACCAATGAAGAAGCGACATGTGTCAATTAACCTGCTCATTAGGTACTCACAAACCGATTAGGGTGCATTTTTGGAAAACGTCCCTCAAAGGTCGAATTATTCGGGGATAATCGAAAGGTCGGTTTATTTTTGGAAGACCACCCAAAGGTGAGATTATTTCTATGAATTTTTCCTTAAAAAGATGACAAATGTCATTTTATACTGTCTTTTTATATACTAGATAGATAGATAGATAGATAGATAGATAGATA